>MU719472.1:50511-64926 GCA_026770625.1 Nicotiana glauca
AACTTTATTGTATGAACGTGAAAATACATGTCAATTTGTTTCATCCTTGTAAATTGCATCTTCAACATCATATTCCACTCGTGCCAAACAAATACTATAGCAACGCTTATAATGAGTGGTTGCGCACTTCCAATACTATCACCCCCTTAAATTTGGCAAAGGCTTATTTGCGGTAAAACCAGTCGATCAACGGTGTAGTCGATGGTTCCGTGCCTTTCCCTCTTGAGTTGTCCGCTCAAGGGTACCAGTCTAGCACTTCAAAATAGAAACCTTACTCCGTTAAACTGTACATGCATCATGGTCAAAACTAGTCGAGTCAGTTATGTTGTCCACATAATGACTCATTAAGATAGCCTTGTCCAAATTCCATCGGGTTTCCTTGAAACCCAAACGGACGCCTTCACATTCTGTGCATTTATTGTGCTTTGCTATGCTAATTATTGATTTAAATAGTCGAGTCAGGAGGGGATAAGGGCCTAATAATCTATTTTGCAGAAAATGAGGCACGAGATCCCCGGATTTGGCATGGTAACCAACATTCATCCAAGGCTACTGAATTGGTGGAATGACCTCCACTCAAGTGATCAAACACTCATCCGCAAGTATCTAGGGAATCTGCCTTCTCTCCTAGAGATTCAGCCCAACAACAGAATCATAGAGGCTGCAACGTTGTTCTGGGATAGTGACAAATCTGTGTTCCGCTTTGGTGATCTAGAAATGACTCCTTTACTTGAAGAGATATGGGGTCTAGTTGGGATTCCTTGGGAGACTTCGGATTTGCTCATGCCAGAAAATCGCAAAGGAAGGGGTTTTCTTAAGATGACGGGATTAAAGAAAAACCCAGACTTAACCTGTTTGAAAGACTCCTACATCCCGTTTGACTATCTATATGAGAGGTACGGCTATAGCAGGTCATACTGCACCTATTCAGACGAATTTGCTATCACCTCATTAGGGCATGTCCATAGAAGGGTTTTTGTCTTCATGTTTTGCTTTCTGGGGATGATCGTGTTCCCTATGAAGAAGGCTACGATCCACACCAGACTAGCCATGGTAACCAAAACTCTGATGGAAGGGATTAGTGGGCAGAATTTTAGCATAGTGCCCATGATCGTCGCCGAGATATACCGCACCTTGGACAAATGTCAACAACAAGGTAGTCATTTTGAGGGTTGCAATTTATTGCTTCAGCTATGGCTCATGGAACACCTCCAGAAAGGAGAATACCGACAAGAGATTCTACGCAGATATTGGGATGATCATATCGCCTTCCACCAGCCAAGGCGTATAAATTATATGCCTAGAATGTTCGCACAGCCAGAGGACGCTAGAGGATGGGTGGAATTATTTGAAAATCTGAGAGAAGACCTGGTACAATGGATGTTTGAGTGGTTCCCCACGGATGAGTTCATCGTTCGATCCCGAGATACACCATTTCTCATACTGATTGGCTTGAGGGGAACTTATCCTTACGTTCCTCTCCGAGTCATGAGACAAGCTGGGAGAAAACAAATCATACCGAAGGTCGATAAGACAAGTCACCTCAGGGCTGATTTCCAGGATGATGATAGCCCTTACCGGTGCCAAGCTCAGAATTTGTGGCATTGCAAGATCGTTTTGGAGAAAGAATCCATTGAGCCAGACAGGTACCACGCCGGTTTTGTGCCTCATTATTTGGGTTGGTTAGAAGACAATGGCATGGGTCAGCCAAGATCCTTTTGGGGTCACAGAATTATTGACGAGCATGCTGAAACACAGGCTAAGTATGACCAACTGTGCAAGAGAATACGAGAGTGTGAAAGTGAGTATCAGGAAATACAAGAAGCCCATCAGAAAGTGATCGAGGAGTGGAAAGAAATGGCTGTCAGCGCCAACAAGCAGTTAGGGTATTTGGAGAGCGGTCTAGTAGAGCTAGAAGGAAAGTTCATCAAGAGGATCGAAGACTGCCAAAATGCTGAAGGAAATGCAGGCGGACACCTGGCCCNGCAACCACAAATACAACCTACTCACGTCCAAACCTGCAACACATGCAACAACGCTTAATTACTCATCCCTGAGCCACCGAACACCACAAATGACCATCTCCACAACACTCCTATCTTTGTGGATACTATACCTCACTACACCCAACCCATCTCAAATGCACCCGAGTCTGATGACAAGGACTCCCTCATCAGGAACTTAGTGGCAGAACTCAAGAAATTAACTAGCCGGGTCAAGGGTGTCGAAGGTAGCAAAGGCATTGAGGGGCTAAACTATGAAGACTTATGCATTCATCCAGATGTGGAACTTCCGAGGGGTACAAACCTCCCAAGTTCGAAATGTTTGATGGAACAAGAGATCCTAGAGTCCACCTGAGGACCTATTGCGATAAGTTAGTTGAGGTTGGAAGAGATGAGAAAATTTGCATGAAGCTCTTCATGAGGAGCTTGAAGGGAGATGCACTATCCTGGTATATCAGTCAGGACCCCAGGAAATGGACGAGTTGGGTAGGCATGGCATCGGACTTCATGGATAGATTCTGTTTCAATACGGAGAATGCACCGGATGTGTTCTACATACAGAATTTGAAGAAGAAGCCCACCNGCTGTTAGGACTACGCGAGTTGGTGGAGCATTTCGAGGGAGACAAGACTGCCAAATCTGGGAAAGGTCCTTCTGGGACCAAATAGTTAGGAACCCTTTATTTTGCTTTAATGATGTAATAAGGCCAATGGCCACTAGTGACATTTACTTTCTGTTATTTAGAGTCGTTTGGATTCGTCTTATTTTTATCAATAAAATTAGGCATTTAGCATTATAAGCTCTCCAAAATTATTTGTCGCTAGGCCTACCTCGGGCACAATGAGGCAACAAAATTAGGATACGATTTATATTATCGCATAATGTGTTTAAATACTGCAACATTTTTCTTCAGAACCCACAATAACTTGTTACCTTTTTTGTTTTTCTTTTATTTTTATTCCCCTCCCCAAAGGTTAGTTCGTGCATTCTGGCACCATCGGCATATTCCACAAGATCCAAGGGCCCTCCACCACCTCCTCCTCCGAGTCCTGTCCGGAACAAGAACAAAGGAAAAATGGAAAACACAAGTGCTAGAAAGGAGATTAGGAAACTTCTCAGGGTACCCCAATTGCTAAGGGAACTGCTGCTCATCTTGAACAAAAATTGCTGAAGTTCCAGGAAGAGTTGGACCAAGTTCGGAACTTGGCAAGCCTATCATTCTCTCTTGCTGCTCCTGATGTCAACATCCAGAATCCCGCACCTCCACAAAATACCCCGCAACCACAAATACAACCTACTCACGTCCAAACCTGCAACACATGCAACAACGCTTAATTACTCATCCCTGAGCCACCGAACACCACAAATGACCATCTCCACAACACTCCTATCTTTGTGGATACTATACCTCACTACACCCAACCCATCTCAAATGCACCCGAGTCTGATGACAAGGACTCCCTCATCAGGAACTTAGTGGCAGAACTCAAGAAATTAACTAGCCGGGTCAAGGGTGTCGAAGGTAGCAAAGGCATTGAGGGGCTAAACTATGAAGACTTATGCATTCATCCAGATGTGGAACTTCCGAGGGGTACAAACCTCCCAAGTTCGAAATGTTTGATGGAACAAGAGATCCTAGAGTCCACCTGAGGACCTATTGCGATAAGTTAGTTGAGGTTGGAAGAGATGAGAAAATTTGCATGAAGCTCTTCATGAGGAGCTTGAAGGGAGATGCACTATCCTGGTATATCAGTCAGGACCCCAGGAAATGGACGAGTTGGGTAGGCATGGCATCGGACTTCATGGATAGATTCTGTTTCAATACGGAGAATGCACCGGATGTGTTCTACATACAGAATTTGAAGAAGAAGCCCACCAAAACATTCCGCGAGTATGCTACTCGTTGGAGGTCAGAAGCTGCAAAGGTCAGGCCAACCCTGGAAGAAGAGCAAATGAATAGGTTCTTCGTCCGAGCTCAGGATCCCCAATATTACAAAAGGTTGATGCTGATCGAGGGTCAAAAGTTCTCTGATATCATCAAACTCGGAGAAAGAATCGAAGAGGGCATCAAGAATGGTATGGTAACAAATCTTGAAGCATTGCAAGCCACCAATAAAGCTTTACAAACTGGTGGCACTTCCAAGAAGAAAGATGTAAGTGCCGTAATGATCCCACAGGGAGCCAAATCTCCACCAAAATACCACACTTACCCATCACCTCTACTTACATATCAGCCTATCCCAAATTACCAAGCACCCGCACCCTCCTATCCACCTACCGTTTACCAGTCCTCTCCACCTCTCACATATCAACCCACCTCGCCCAGATACTTTCAACCAGCACCTGTTTACCAAGCTTATAATGCTCAAACCTCTCATTACCAATCACCACCCACCCGTCAAAATTTTCCAAGACCCGGACCAGATTTTGACCGTAAACTTCCCAGACAATACACAGCCATCGCAGAACCAATTGACCAGCTATATGAGAGACTTAAAGCTGCTGGTTACGTCACTCATATTCCAGCCAAAGCTCCAGAAAATCCCTCCCAGTGGGTCAACCCCAACAAGACCTGTGCGTATCACTCCGACATGAAAGGACACACCCTTGACGAGTGCCATTCGTTGAAAGATAAGATTCAGACCCTGACCAATAATAAGGTAATTGTAGCAAAGGAGCCCGCTCCTAATGTTCGTAACAAACCCCTGCCTGACTACAAAGGTGGGGACATTCATATGATCGAGATCGAGGATGATTGGGACCCCAAAGGGTCAATAGGTTTGATTGCTGAAGGGGATAAACCAAAAAAGACGACAATTACCCTTAACCCAATTGTTGTGCAGAATCAGCCCTCTATGGACAATGAGGTAAATATGTCTATACCTTTTGAATTTGAAGCGTATCCTTCTACAAAGGCGTCAGGGCCGATTAAAGTTGAATTTGGAGATCCAGAGGCACCTACACCCTTTGAAGTTGCTGTGTTACCACCAAGGGTGCCTATTCCGGTGGCAATGACTGACATAACAACATTCCACTCAAATGCCATACCGTGGGATTACACTGTCGAAGCTAGGAGGAAAGGAAAGACAAATACAGGAGAAACGATTGCCGCACAAGGAATGACTAGAACATGGAGGGTCTACACCCCAGAGCACCTAGCCAAATCCGGTAAGCAAGCCCCAGGACGTCCTATTGAGACAGGACCCGACGATCTTTGGAGGAAAACACAGGCTAAGGAGTACTCGGTCGCTGAGCAGTTGAACAAAACACCGGCACAGATATCTATCCTGGCTCTTCTGCAAAGTTTAGACGCTCACAAGAATGCCTTAATGAAGATACTGAGCGAAGCCTACGTGCCCAGCAATATAACCGGGGGAGAGATGGCGAACATGGTGGGGCAAGTGTTGGAGAGCCACAAAATAACCTTCCATGAAGATGAATTGCCGCCAGAAGGCTTGGGCCACAACAAGGAACTGTACATCACCGTGCAGTGCGAAGATTATTTCATCACCAGGGTTCTGATCGATGGGGGATCAAGCCTCAACATTTGTTCGCTTGTAACTCTCAGAACTTTGGGGAAAGGCCTACACGAGATCGAATACGGGGCTATCAATGTCAAAGCCTTCGATGGATCCTAGAGATCTACAATTGGAGAAATCAGGCTGTGCTTGCAAATGGGACCAACATGGTTCGACGTCGACTTACAAGTGATAGACGTCCCGGCATCCTACAACTTGCTGTTAGGACGCCCCTGGATCCACGCTGCTGGAGCCATAGCATCGACCCTGCATCAGGTGGTAAAGTTTGAATGGAACCACCAGGAAGTGATTACTTATGGCGATGGTAGTAACCCCATATATAGTCGCCAGACCATCCCAATGATCGGGGGCAGAAGGAAAATAGGAGGAGAGACATACCACCGCATCGAAAGGGTCAAAGCTGTAGACAAGGACAAGTGGTGGGACAACAAGATTGAAAGCATCCTGAATTGGTGTGGGTATGAGCCTGGAAAGGGACTTAGCAAGAATCTCCAGGGGATCACTAAGCCCATCGCACTGAAGAAGCATGGCACTACCTTTGTGTTAGGATACGGCTATACTTGGGAAGAATTCCAGAATTGGTCGCCACCATGGCGCGACCCCTACTATCTATTGGAATTTTCGATACCTAGCCTGGAGCAGACCTTCCAGCCAGCAAATACTATGTATGGGTCCGAAGAAGATGAAACGTTGGCAGCCATGAAGAATTTGTTCCTAGAGGATGATAATATAGACTGTTGTGTTCTTTTTTAGGAGGAGAGGGAGGAAGGCCCTTCCATACAAGCTGTGAACAGAGGAGACCGCCTCAGCAATTGGTCAATTAGGATCGTCAGGGCCCGGAAGACTTCGGGGTAGCAAGGCTAAACAAAAGCACCATGCATTTTTTTAGCTTACTTTACTAGTTGATTTTCTTTCCGCATTATCTTTTATTTCAAAAAGAGCTCCGATGTTTCAAAAATTATGGATTTAATCAAAGCATTTCGGTTTATCATATATATCTTGCTTATTATTTTCTCTATCATTTACTCTATTTTATACAGCATTACTATTACCTATCTTGATGATGAACCAACGACTGTGGCTTGCAACGAAACAATGTAACAAAAGGACATAGATTCAGAAGAAGATGAAATACCTGAAGAGGTCGTCAGAGAGGTTGAGAATTTTGAGAACAGACCTAAGTCCAACCTGGAAGAAACTGAGGTCATTAATTTGGGAGATACAAAGAATGTCAAAGAAACTCGCATCAGTGTTCACTTGTCGCNTTCCATCGGGTTTCCTTGAAACCCAAACGGACGCCTTCACATTCTGTGCATTTATTGTGCTTTGCTATGCTAATTATTGATTTAAATAGTCGAGTCAGGAGGGGATAAGGGCCTAATAATCTATTTTGCAGAAAATGAGGCACGAGATCCCCGGATTTGGCATGGTAACCAACATTCATCCAAGGCTACTGAATTGGTGGAATGACCTCCACTCAAGTGATCAAACACTCATCCGCAAGTATCTAGGGAATCTGCCTTCTCTCCTAGAGATTCAGCCCAACAACAGAATCATAGAGGCTGCAACGTTGTTCTGGGATAGTGACAAATCTGTGTTCCGCTTTGGTGATCTAGAAATGACTCCTTTACTTGAAGAGATATGGGGTCTAGTTGGGANCCCAACATGGTTAGCCAACATCCTTCCAGTACGAAAGAAGGACAGGAACGTTAGAATCTGTGTCGACTACTGGGATCTCAACCGGGCCAGTCCCAAGGATGACTTCCCCTTGCCAAACATACACATTCTTATCGACAATTGCGCTAAGCATGAATTGCAATATTTTGTTGATTGTTTCGCTGGGTATCATCAGCTATGGATGGATGAGGAGGAAGCAGAGAAAACGGCTTTCATCACGTCGTGGGGAATGTATTGCTACAAAATGATGCCATTTGGATTGAAGAATGTTGGCGCTACCTACATGAGAGCCATGACTACTATCTTTCACGACATGATACACAAGGAGATCGAGGTATATGTGGACAATGTCATCGTCAAATCCAAGAAAGCCACTGATCATATGGAAGATCTGAGAAAGTTCTTCAACAAACTAAGAAGGTATAACCTGAAACTGAATCCCGCCAAGTGTGCATTCGGGGTTCCTGCCAGAAAACTACTAGGTTTCATCGTAAGTCGTCGAGGAATAGAATTGGACCCATCAAAGTTCAAAGCCATCCAAGAATTGCCACCGCCAAAGAAAAAGAAGGACGTGATGAGTTTCCTGGGGAGACTCAACTATATCAACTGGTTCATAGCCCAATCCACAATCATTTGTGAACCCATCTTTCAAATGCTAAAGAAGGACGCTGCTACTAGATGGACTGATGATTGTCATAAAGCCTTTGACAGAATCAAGGAGTACTTGTCAACGCCACCAGTCTTGGTTCCGCCCGAGCCAGGAAGGCCCTTATTGCTTTATCTTGCAGTTTTGGATGGAGCATTCGGTTGTGTTCTGGGACAACATGATGGGACGGGAAGAAAGGAGCAGGCCATCTACTACCTCAGTAAGAAGTTTACCCCATACGAGGCCCGATACTCCTTATTAGAGCGCACCTATTGTGCTCTGACTTGGGTAGCTTAGAAATTGAGGCATTATTTCTGTGCCTACACCACTTATCTCATATCCAGGAAGGACCCGCTGAAGTACATTTTTCAGAAGTCCATGCCCACTGGCAAGCTCGCCAAGTGGCAAATCTTGTTGAGTGAGTTCGACATTGTTTACGTGACTCAGAAAGGAATCAAGGGTCAAGCCATCGCAAATCACCTTGCCGAGAACCCTATCGGCGGAGAATACGAACCCCTGAAAATGTATTTTCCTGATGAAGAAGTGTCCTTTATAGGAGAAGATATTACGAAATCCTACAATGGTTGGAGGTTGTTTTTCGACGGGACCGCCAATTTTAAAGGAGTTGGCATAGGGGCAGTCCAAGTATCAGAAACCGGCCAGCATTATCCGGTATCTGCCAAGCTCAGGTTCCCTTGCACGAACAACATGATTGTATACAAAGCTTGCATCCTGGGACTCAAGATGGCCGTTGACATGAACATTCAAGAGCTGCTAGTGATCGGGGACTCAGACCTGCTCATACATCAAGTTCAAGAAGAATGGGCAACCAAAAACTCTAAGATACTTCCCTACTTGCATCACATACAGGAGTTAAGGAAAAGATTCACAAAGACAGAATTTCAACATGTCCCCAGGGTCCAGAACGAGTTCGCTGACGCATTGGCTACTTTGTCATCCATGATCCAGCATCCAGACACGAATTTCATTGATCCCATCCCGGTAAAAATTTATGATAAGCCAGCTTATTGTGCTCACGTTGAGGAAGAAGCGGACGGAAAACCATGGTTCCACGACATCAAGGAGAACTTGACAACAGGAGAATATCCAGAACTTGCCGACGCTGCTCAGAAACGCACACTTCGGAGATTATCCAACAACTTCTTTCACAGCGGAGGAATCCTGTACAGGAGGACTCCCGATTTGGGTTTGCTAAGGTGTGTCAAAGCAAAAGAAGCATCCAAGTTATTGGACGAAGTGCACGCAGGGACTTGCGGGCCGCACATGAATGGTTTTGTCTTAGCAAAGAAGATACTCCGAGCAGGGTATTTTTGGATGACTATGGAAACAGACTATATCCAATATGTTCGCAAATGCCATCGTTGTTAGATACATGCCGACATAATAAAGGTGCCTCCTAACGAGCTTACTGCAACAAGCTCACCGTGGCTATTTGCCGCCTGGGGAATGGATGTTATCGGACCTATCGAGCTTGCCGCATCAAACGGGCACAGATTTATCCTGGTGGAGATTGATTACTTTACCAAATAGGTTGAAGCAGCATCATACAGGGCAGTGACTAAGAAAGTTATGGTAGATTTCGTTCGTGATCGTATTGTTTGCTGATTCGGGATTCCAGAATCAATCATCACCGACAATGGTTCCAATCTCAACAACGACTTGATGAAAACAATATGTGAGACATTCAGGATCAAACACAGGAACTCTACAGCCTACATGCCTTAAATGAATGGAGCTGTAGAGGCGGCCAACAAGAATATCAAGAAGATACTAAGGAAGATGGTCGAAAGTCACAAACAGTGGCATGAGAAGTTAGCATTTGCTTTGCTGGGATACCGCACCATGGTCCGCACATCAACCGGGGCAAATCCCTACATACTGGTTTATGGTATAGATGCGGTCATTCCAGCCGAGGTAGAAAATCCCTCCTTGAGGATCATACAAGAAATAGAGTTGGACGACGCAGAATGGGTAAAAGGTCGCTACGAGCAGTTAGCCTTTATAGATGGGAAAAGGATGAATGCAGTTTGCCACAGTCAGTTGTATCATAACAGAATGTCCAGAGCCTTCAACAAAAGAGTTAAACCAAGAAAGTTTACACCAGGGCAGCTGGTATTGAAGAAAATATTTCCACACCAAGATGAAGCCAAGGGGAAATTCTTTCCTAACTGGCAAGGTCCGTACATGGTTCACCGGGTTCTAACTGGAGGAGCCCTTATTCTTGCATAAATGGATGGAGAAGTCTGGCCAAAGCCAATCAACTCAGATGCAGTGAAACGATATTATGTGTAATCACCTATGATTGCTTTATGATGTAATTTGAACTATGCCTGACCTAATTCCCGTTTAAGAGGGGATACGTAGGCAACCATATGGGTTCGGTCACAATTTAATAAAAATATCATTTCCCCCTATTATTGGAACTGGGGTTCCGAAGTTGGTCTTCAGTCGCTCATCACCAAGGATATCACCTCAGTAAACTGGGGCAGAATTTTGAGGAGGACCCTCAAAATTCTGAAGTTGATTTTCATTCGCTCAGCGCAGCTGTCAAAAGTGCCAGCCAGTAAACTGGGGCAGAATTTTGAGGAGGACCCTCAAAATTCCGGAGCGAGAAAGGTTGCAATGCTTTGAACCACGTTGCAGTCGTTGGTTCATTTAAACAAAACTATTTTCTACTTACGTTATATTTGTTAAATCATGCATAACTATGATAGCTGCAACTTAGCAACGCTACCCCAATGATACACGACGCCAGGAGCCAGGGGAAGACGAACTAACCTTTCCCCCTTACAGAACTCACGATTTTTCTTTGGATGCAGGCACTCGACTTGCAGTATCGTCAAGTATATTTATGTACGTATACTTTCCTAAGAATGCGACTCCTTAGAATCATCACTTACCCGTAATTGCTATCCGTACACAACCTCCCCAGCAGTCGCAGTATCACAATCAGCTACCAGCTATCAGCTAAGAATTTTTACTTACTATTTGCTTTTATCTCATTTGCATAAGTCTACTTTTCTGCCTTCCGAGACTAAGCGTTGTCTCCATCCACATTTTCTGCATTGCATAAGGCTACCCTTCTGCCTTCCGAGACTAAGCATTGTCTCCATCCTGCATTACTTGCATAAGGCTACCTTTCTGCATTCCGAGACTAAGCGTTGTCTCCATCCGCATTTTTTGCATTGCATAAGGCTACCTTTCTGCCTTCCGAGACTAAGCGTTGTCTCCATCCTGCATTACCTACATAAGGCTACCTTTTTGCCTTCCAAGACTAAGCGTTGTCTCCATCTGCATTTTTTGCATTGCATAAGGCTACCTTTCTGCCTTCCGAGACTAAGCGTTGTCTCCATCTGTATTTCTTGCATTGCACAAGGCTACCTCTCCACCTTCCGAGACTAAGCGTTGTCTCCATCCTGCATTACCTGCATAAGGCTACCTTTCTACCTTCCGAGACTAAGAGTTGTCTCCATCTGCATTTTCTGCATTGCATAAGGCTACCTTTCCGCCTTCCGAGACTAAGCGTTGTCTCCATATTGCATCACCTGCATAAGGCTACCTTTCTGCCTTCCGAGGTTAAGCTCTACCTCTACTTGCATGGCTGAAATATTGCCAAACCGCATTTAAATTCTTTGTCGGCTGAAATATCGCCATTTACATTTCACATCAGCCGAAATATCACCAAATCGCATTTAAATTCTCTGTTGGCTGAAATATCTCCATTTACATTTTGCATCGGCTGAAATATCGCCAAACTGCATTTAAATTCTCTGTCGGCTGAAATATCGCCATTTTACTCTTACATCGGCTGAAACATCACCTGTTTTATTTAACTTTTCGTCGGCTGAAATATCGTTATTTATGCTTTTTGCATCGGCTGAAATATCGCCATTTACGCTTTTTGCATCGGCTGAAATATCGCCATTTACATTTCGCATCGACTGAAATATCACCAAACCGCATTTAAATTTTCTGTCGGCTGAAATATCGCCATTTTACTCTTGCATCGGCTGAAACATCGCCTGTTTTATTTAACTTTCCGTCGGCTGAAATATCGCCATTTACGCTTTTTGCATCGGCTGAAATACCGCCAAATCCTGCATTTCATGGGCTGAAATATCGCCAAACTGTCCAAAGGCGTCATCGTTCGAAGGCATCATCTTCATGGCCCGAGAACACCATGTCATGGCCCGATGATCCCACTTTATATCTTGCACATCATTATTCAAAGGCATCATGGTTTGGAGGCACCATTATCATAGCCCGAGAACATCATCTCATAGCCTGCGAATCCTTTAATACCGCGTTTCATGGCCCAGGACATCATGGTCTGAGGACGTCATCCTATCCGTCCAAGGACAGCATTCATGGTCCGATGGAAACTTGCATCATGTTTAAATTTATGTACGATATATGCTCGTATTTCTTACTTGTAGGTACACCGCCTAGCAACAGCCGTCTCAGTAGGAGCGATCCCGCTCCAGTTCCTGCAACCGATCGAGTTTCAAAACACTTTTTGTTCCCGCCCCCTAAACATCGTGCCCATCTCTTTCAAATCGCCATAGGCATGTTCCGTCAATGGTTCCTGAACTACATACGACCTGATTCTTATAAAACCAGGGATATGTAGGTAGATAAGAAACCAGAACTTGGTCAAATCCTTTCAAAACGCCGCTTCTGGTCAAAATTGGCCATCATATCTTTACCCGGCAACTCTTTCATCCTTCTCGGATAAAGAGGGGCAGCTGTTGATACCCAATTTTTACCTATGTATTTATACACCCAAATTTTCTCAAAATAGTATATTCATGCATATATACGCATTCCCAAGAGTTTTGGTATTTTTTTTCTTATTTTTAAAGTTCTTAAAATCAATTTGTTGTCTATTTTAATAGTACAAAATTTAATAATTATTTCCAGACTATTACTATTGGTGAATAAT
Organism: Nicotiana glauca; assembly: GCA_026770625.1. NCBI lineage: Eukaryota > Viridiplantae > Streptophyta > Magnoliopsida > Solanales > Solanaceae > Nicotiana > Nicotiana glauca. The sequence continues at coordinate 63,340 of MU719472.1, forward strand.
TTATTTTATTCTCATATTTACACCAAGATATAATTAGTGTGATTTTTGCACATTTTTACAAAATTTACTAGGTATTTTAAAGGCTAAATTATTATAATTGCAATTACAGCCTATTTTTCGATTTAACAGCATTTTACAATTACAAAATTACTCTCAATATTTTTTTAATTAACATTTATGTATTATTAATCAATTTAGTGCTTTTAATTTGTTTTAAAAATTATTTTAATTTTTTAATTAAATCAAAAGGGGAAAGTTGGCTATTTAACGTATAGCCCATTCATATTTCTATTTTAGCCACATTACAGCCCCAATTCTACCCCCAATTAAACAACCAAATTTTCATTTTTAACCCGACCCCTTGACCCAATTCCTAAACCCGTCCGGGCCTCTTTAAAATCCTGGCCGTTGATCATTTTGATCAACGACCATAATCCATTCTTTCCTTTTTTAATTCACCCTTACCCCCAAAACCCCAATCATTTACCAAAGACAGCCGCCCTCATCTCCCAAATCCTCTCTAGCCCTCTCTGAAACCCTAGCTCTATTCTGCCCATTTTCGTCTCATCTCCATCGGAATCCATGGCAGCCTTGTCCATGGATGGCTTATACCCACTCACCCTCGCCGTTAGACCTTGGTTGTTCGAGGTTTGGAAGTTTGACTTCGATGGTTCGCTTTTTAGATCTTCTCAGATCTGTGATTCTATGGCCTCTCCGACTATGCTCCGGCGTATTCAAGCTCTAAAAGCCTGATTCTTGACCTTTCCGACTCGAGATCGGACATGTGTCCAAGCCTTTCTCATCTCTAGGGTTTTCTCCAAGAACCTAAGCTATTCGAGGTTCTTTCTCTGGTTGTCTTCTTAGATTTATGCTATATCTGTGCTCTAATGGAGTTTTAAAACGTTTTCCCCAATTTTCCTTTCAAAATTTATTTGTTTCCGATTTAGGGTTTCTGAAGAAATCTTAAGACGTTTTCTGACTTTTCTTTTTCTTCTTTTCTTTGTGTGAAACTGTCTATGCCATGTTATTATGTTCTTCTCTCGCGTGTATTTGTGCTCTATTCTTTCGTCTATTGGTTTCTATAGCATGCTTTTACATGTCTATCTTATGAGTCCCTTTACTGTATTTTTACTGAGTTTTTAATCCCTTGTTTTCCTTTACTGGACTTTCATTTTGAGTTCTAATCATGTTTCATCTACTGTTTTCCTAAGCTTATAACGCATCTTCTCTTCTGAACTTGTTTGAGTAGCAAACTTTGCTTAAACGTGTTCCCTATGCTTCAAATTGGTTTCTACATTCCATTTGCCTTGAACCTGCTATGCTATTTGTTTGTTTTCTCATAAGTCTCTGAAAAAGACTACTGAGCATGTTCTAGTTGTTGTCGTCTCGTCTATACTTCTGATTCGAGTCGGAAACTCTAGTATTTGGGGGGGTTTTTTGGGCAGGCTTGACTTTGTGTTTGGGCTAGGGTTCTATTCAGGACCCTTGACTCTCTCAGACTCATTCCGAGTCTACAAAATGAACTCGACCTCTTTGATATGACTCTGAATTTTTTCTACACTAGTCTCTCTCTTGTTTTACATGTCT
>MU719472.1:67308-88525 GCA_026770625.1 Nicotiana glauca
TACTGATTTTCTCTAAATTAAACCCCTCTCCACCTTTCCTGTTTGGATTCATGCATACCAAACCTCAACTCTTGATTTTACTGACTGTTGATTGATTTCCTTTCCTTGGTTTTTCCCAAACCGTGTACTACTAGGCTCTTTCCTTAAATAATGTCTCTGTGTATTTACCCCTATTATGTTGCTCCGGAAAAAGGTTTTTAGTTATTTTCTTTCCTTAATTACCTTATACCCGTTTGAAATCAAATCCCTTGACTGAAGGGAAATCATTGAGACTGATTTTCAAAGTTATTTCTTACCTCTTCCTATTTGTTTTCTGCACTATAAAAGGAGACTACTTTTCTGCACTTGAGAGACAATTGAACAGACTCTCGAATTGCACTCTTATACACATGGCTCTGCTTTCTACTCTCTTCTTCTCTCTACTTCTACTCTTTACCTTTTGAAGTACCTTTGAGTTCTCTCTGAACTTTCAAGTGTTCTGCTGAGAATTTGAGTTTGTTCCTGCTATTTTCTTGCTCTGTTGTTCTGCTTATTCTTACTTTGCAACTGGTATGTTTCTCTTAGTTTAAATAATGCTACTCCACTATGTGTTTACATTCTAATGCTGTTTGGCTTTCCTTCACTATGTTTCTGCAACTTTGCTACTACTTTTCTTATGTGAATACCCTTTCCCTTTCCCCGTTGTATGTGAGTATGTTTCAAGGCATAGCAGCACTATAACATTGCTGTCTATGACTCTGAACTGGGTTCTTTGAACCCCCTAACTCAATCAATTCCCAATCCCCTTTCCCCTTTATGTGTTTGAGCCTTGGACTTGAGTCTGATAGTGCCCTAATCACTATCCAGACTTAGGTCTGACCTTCAAGGGTCTGCTCCTAACTTTTTTAACATAAATAAGTGGTCAAGGGCGTGCCAGCCTACTTTATGGCTAGGTATGACCACCACCTGTCATTGCCCCCTAATTCCCTTTCACTTTGCACTTATTCCTAGCTATAAGTTCTGCCCCTCTCTTGCAAGTCATGCTTTGGGACCCCTGAGCTCCCTCTGAACTTGGATGCCTGAGAGCAGGCTTTTCCACACTGCACTGTTCCTAATTCTAATGGTATCTTGGGTGTAAGCAATGCCGGGGATCCCTAAGATTCTTTGGAACTTTGAAACACCCCGGATAATGAGAAAGCTTTGGAAATCTGGATCCCGGAGTTGGTTAAATACATGTTATTGGACATTCGGATTGAATTAGGCTGCACGGATCTAGCTGTTTGCTTTTGATGTATTTTTATAGCTATTTTCTGGTCTGTAATAATTTGTACAAAAAACTCAGGGAATATAGTAAAAGGGTGTGGGAGGGGTTTTACTTTCTTGCATCAATAAGGGTAGATATCATGCTTTAGGTCTCTTTTTTCTTTTCTAGAAATCATGCATATAGGTCTGTTTAACATCTCTAATTCAATCACATAGATATCATGCCTATAGAGTTTAACGTTTAATTATGCTGCAAGTCACCAAGAAATCCATTGCCTATAGGGTTTAATGTTTAACTATACTACAAATCAATAGAAAGCATGTATATATGATTTAACGCTCATATTCTGTAACTAACGCATGTAGAGATCCTGCCTATAGGAATTCTAAGCTTTTCTGAAAATTCATGTATAGCTATCATATCTATAGGGAATGCATATTCATTAGGCAAACCGTAGGATTAAATAAAAACAGTCATCTCTTCATAAATTCTTTAACAGGTTCTGAAAAATCAAATGTAGATATCATGCCTATAAGATTTCGCATCAAATTCGTCTGATAATAATTTGTTAACTGGTCCTTAACACCTTAATTCAGTAACGTTTTCAAAAGCCTTAATCTTTTTGATAAAACTCTCTCGAATCAGTGTACATTTGTCCTAAAAGTTGAGTTNNTCTTAGATAGTTTTGTCTTTTCTCCGAAATTCTTTACAATTATTTCTGTGTTTTATAACCGGACAGTCCACTGATTTTCTTTGAAACTTATTTCTAAACTAAGTCTACAGTCTATTCTTTCTTTCAAAAACTCTTCTGCATTAGCCTATCTTCGGAATCAGTACTTTTCTAAATAACTCGCATTGAATACTTTAATACCTGGCAACTGTATCCGAGTTGCCTAATGCAGACTTTCTGCCTAAAACACATGTGTTGAACCAGTCCGTTCGCTGTTTAAATTTAATCTAAGACCAAACCAGTATTTGTTAAGACATGCTAAACTAAATGATTGTTTGATTTATGGGGTTAATTTTAGCCTTGTATGATTGTTTGTTCTCCCCTCTTACTTGCTACTTGTTTTGAATGTCGAGCAGAATTTTATCCTTTAAGCTCCATAAAGGCCTCCATCCCTTTCTTTCCCTTTTAGGATTAGAAGTCCTAATACCCCCGGGACTGATAGGATTGGGACGGGTAGTAGCATGCGGTAAGTAAACGATACCGTTTCGCGCTTTAATACCTTAACGGGGTGGGAAGGGTAGACATGGAGATGATGATTACACGATAACACTATGCGTACAATCAGGTATCGGTGTTGTGCGAATGATCCATGTAATGTATAAACCTAGGACCCCCTCCCTCTTTATTAGTTTGTTATTTTCAGATTTTTCAAAAGTTGCCCAAAACCTTTTTCAAACTTCCGTTTCTGTTTATTTCCCTAAGTTATTTGCATCATTATTTGATCTCTCCTCTCATTGCGTATCTCTTCTTAAATTGCAAAACTGTTATCTTCTAAATTTCAGCATCTTTAAATCTTTTTTTTATTTGTAACAGTTTGCCTGTATTTGCAATGCTTACTTGTTTACTTCTTTGCTTGCATTTAAAGTCACAATTGTAGCATGGCCGGGAACCACACTAGTGGATCTTGAGGGGTGCCTAACACCTTCCCCTCGGGATAATTTCAAGCCCTTGCCCAACTCTGGTTTTCACCTTTAATTCTTCTTAAAGTGTCGTAATGCACTATAATCATTAGGTGGCGACTCTCCAAAATCCAAAACCCAACTCCCAAACGGGAATAGAGTTGTCTTCCCAAATGTCGTATACCCGATTCCGCGAGGAAAAAGGGGGNTTTAATTACCTTCATTTATTGTTTTTCCATCAATACTATTGTAATTTCTGAGCAATCATTGTAAACTTTATTGTATGAACGTGAAAATACATGTCAATTTGTTTCATCCTTGTAAATTACATCTTCAACATCATATTCCACTCGTGCCAAACAAATACTATAGCAACGCTTATAATGAGTGGTTGCGCACTTTCAATACTATCACCCCCTTAAATTTGGCAAAGGCTTATTTGCGATAAAATCAGTCGATCAACGATGTAGTCGACGGTTCCGTGCCTTTCCCTCTTGAGTTGTCCGCTCAAGGGTACCAGTCTAGCACTTTAAAATAGAAACCTTTCTCCGTTAAACTGTACATGCATCATGGTCAAAGCTAGCCGAGTCAGTTATGTTATCCACATAATGACTCATTAAGATAGCCTTGTCCAAATTCCATCGGATTTCCTTGAAACCCAAACAGACGCCTTTATGTCCTGTGCATTTATTTGGAGAACTTTAGTGCTTTGCTATGCTAATTATTGATTTAAATAGTCGAGTCAGCATGGGGTAAGGGCCTAATACTCTGTTTTGCAGAAAATGAGGCACGAGATCCCCAAATTTGGCATGGTAACCAACATTCATCCAAGGCTGCTGAATTGGTGGAATGACCTCCACTCAAGTGATCAAACACTCGTCCGCAAGTATCTAGGGAATCTGCCTTCTCTCCTAGAGATTTAGCCCAACAACAGAATCATAGAGGCTGCAGCGTTGTTTTGGGATAGTGACAAATCTTTGTTCCGCTTTGGTGATCTAGAAATGACTCCTTTACTTGAAGAGATAGGGGGTTCTGAAATGACTCCGCTTTGGTTTTCATCTTTAATTCTTCTTAAAGTGTCCTAATGCACTATAATTATTAGGTGGCGACTCTCCAAAATCCAAAACCCAACTCCCAAACGGGAATAGAGTTGTCTTTCCAAATGTCGTATACCCGATTCCGCGAGGAAAAAGGGGGGCGTCGACAGAAACTCCCCAGCAGATTCGCCAGAGCTGTCACACCTCCTTTTTCCTACACTCCCGGAAGGGTGTAAGGGAGTTTTTTCAATTGAAGAACAATCAAAACGGGATTTATTTACATTAAGAAATTCAGAGTCGTCACTTGGGAGATTTATGGTGTCCCAAGTCACCTGTTCGAATCCCGAATCGAGGAAAAGATTGACTCTGTTTAACAGTCTGCAAACCAAAAATCCGGGTAAGGAATTCTGTTAACTCGGAAGAAGGTGTTAGGCACTCCCGAGTTTCATGGTTCTAGAACGGTCGCTTAACTGTTATATTCAGCTTAATTATATGATTTTAAAACATTTTGAACCTATCTGCATTTTTTAAAAACTTTAACCGCTTTATTCATGTTAGGAATATTGCAACACTGTTAAAACACGTTTTGAACCGTGCCACATAAATGCACTCGCGGTCTTCGACACATTTTAATATTGTTGAGATTTGGATTTGGGTCACATAAATGCACATTCGAATTTAGGAAGGTAATATTATTAAAATAATGCTCCTAAAAGCAACTACGTATTTTTAACCTTGCGAGGGCCATGGAAATTTGTTAAATGGAATACCTCGAGTTCTAAGTATTTTAAAATAAGTAATTAGATGAGGGCCACGAATTTGGGATTTTATTTGACGCGGCGCACCTCAATTCCATTTTTTAAAAGAATATTCAAACTAAAATTCGGAGGCCATAAACTATTTGTTTTATCTAATACGACTCACCTCCAATCTAATTAATGGACTTAGCTTTTCTGAACATTAATGGGTAAAGGCTTTACTATAGTTCTAGTTAACAAAAAAAACACTTTTTAGAAAAGAGAGGCATGTTTCGAAATCAATGAGTAGGCCTAACATAAGGCCCAATAGCCTACCAAAGCGAGGCTGCTCCAGGTGACAATTAGCACCAAACCACGTTGGGCCCAAAGGAGGATCCACAATAAAAAGGACCTGGCTTCAACAAGACAGCGAGGTCCCCAGCTCGAGTCCGTATAAAGCACGAATTGTCACATTTTGCATTCGACCTTGTAGATCAAATTATTTTTTAAAACAAACCCAACAATTAACAATTGGGAATCCACAATTGAACCATTCATGATACTAAACATTATTGCTCAAATCATAAGTCAGAATAAACTAATTTATCACTGTATAAAAGCTAAATAATGGCTTGTGGCCCTACGTACTTTAATTTCCACATTGAAACTCATCACTGAATTGCCAAACTTAAAAGGAAAGTGGCAGCTGACAATCAAAACCATTACTAAGCCCACAATTCAAAACAAACTATAATCAAAACCTACAAATTAATCAGTATCCACACAACATATGTATTAATTGTGCAACTTTTCCCAATATTTGACACTAGATGCATTGAACACTCAGAACTATATACCTAATTACTAAGCGAACACAGACTCATGTAGCTCATTAGCACATGTCGGGTTCCACGTCAATAATATGCTTTACCAAATATAAAACTAGATACATTTCCAATTAAAACCGCTATTCCATTAACTGTTGGATTTTAAAAATTCCCAAAAAATAACTCCATCGAACAACTTCAAATCATTACATCTACCTACCAATGGCAGATTCTGGATTCAAACCACTACTTCAACTAACAATAGTGTTCATTACATTTTCACCATAACAGTCCTGATACATGAATACTGGAGAAGGAGTAAACTAATAAACCACAAATGCAATCAAAACCTTTACATACATAGCATAATCAGAACTGAATGCCAAATAGCTAAAGTCATAGGATTAATTTCGACACACATGAACAGATCTCAAAGAACTAGGACCAAATTGCTCATTATTAATCATAGGGCTACCCCTTTACATCTCACATATTTTCAAGTGCTGAAACATACCTGGAAAATGAAAAGAAAGGAGTAAGAAGAATGAGATCAACAGTCAAGCAGTAGCAAGAACAAGAGTCAACAGCAATGATAACCAGAAAGACCAAATTTAAACCAGAAGAGATTCAAAATCGACCAAAACTTGCTCGAAACCTCTAAACAAGCTCTTAAGACCTCCAAACTCGAATTATTTCAACCAAAATAGACCAGAAGTTACTTCAGGAATTAGAAATTGAAGGAACCTCAAGAAGAATTCAATCAAACAGTAACCAAAACCAGCAGTTTATATTTTGGATCTTTTTCTGAAATTTTGATATCTGAATTCTGCCTTGAAAGGCAAGAAAATATGGCTTTATAGGCAAGGCTAGTAGGGCAGCCTCAGGTTTTCATTTTTTCCCCTTAGGCCCTTTTTAAATTTTGGTTTTTGCCTAGATATCCTTAATTAAAGGTCTGAAGTTCCAATTAGATCCCCCACCCAGCTTCCTAGAAGCTTCCCCTTCTTATTACAAAAGATTCCCCTTCCCCCATTTTCTAAACTACCCCCAATTGTCCCTGTTTTTACCCTTAGCCACCCAACCTAAACCAATTAGGGGCCAAAGGTTTGTATAGACCCCAAATCAAAACTCTCTTGGGCTTCTGACTTTCAAAGCTCCTTTTCAAAACTAGAAATCCACAATTCAACGCCATGGGACATTGACCAAGCCCTTCCAAAAAGCAAGAAACTTGAAGACCCTTCTTTAAAATGCAACTCAGATCAAATAAGCACTAGTGAACTAATTATTCTAAATACATACAAGGCGAATAACTAGACTTAGCCTAACTAAACTGGTTGATTAACAAAATCACATTTAGAAAAATAAACTGCCTAAACTACATAGCTCAAAGAAACGGATTTTGGAAATAAAGCTAGTCGAGGGATGAAAACACATAGCACCTTATTCAATTGGGAAATTGTTCAAACTTCGACTGAATTAATCAAAAGAAGGGAAAGAAACAGGAGGATAAATGAAAGCAGTAAACAAAATGAAGCCAAATATGAAGAAAATAAAGAAGAACTTACCAATTTTAAAACAAATCGCACCCGGGTTTTGAACTTTTGATTTCGTCCCCAAATATCGTCAATCATTTGTTCTTAGCAAGAACAAGCAGACAACGTTACTAAGGGACGAAACCAAACCAGAAATTCAAGAAAAATGGAGCAAAGACCCGCGTGCACCGGTTTAGGACTTGGGCTTATGAGACTCGAACCTTAGATTCAAGATTCGAGTCGCTCTGGGAAGATTCGAAGGGGATAGAGTTGGGATTCGAGATGGGGAGGGTGAGGTGGTTGTCTGGTATGATTTTGAAGGTGAACGGAGGTGGCGACGCACCACCGGTGGCGGTGGTGGAAAAGGGCGGTTGGCTAGGGTTTGGAGTTTGGCTTAGGTCTCTGAAGAGTGTGTGAGAGATGAGATGGGGGGTAGGGGCGTTTGGACACTTATATATTTATTGATCCCAACTTCCCAGCCGTTGGACGAGAAAAACTAGACGGCTGGGATAATTCAAGGGCTAAACGGGGTCGTTTCATCAGCAGGGATTCTGGATCGGTCTAAAAGGACGGCTTTGGGCTTGATTTTAAACGGGTTTAAGGGGGGACGTTTGGGCTTGGGTGGCAATTGCTGAAGACGGACCCAAACTACTTACTTCTCATTTTAAATCCTTTTCTTTTCATTTTTCCACAAATTCTCTTTTATTGCTTTTTTTTCTTTTCCAAAATTAAAAATTAAAAAAATCTAAATTAATCCCTAGAATCTAATTGACCTAAAAATACTAATTAAACCTAAATAATAATTATCACAATTAATAAATTAAAGAAAACTATTCAAAAATCAAAATTAAAAGGTGCAAGATCACTATTTTTGTGATTTTCTATTTTATAAAATAACCTACTTACCAACTAATTCTTAAAATGCAAAGTTAAATCCTAAATGAACGTCCAATATATTTTTTGTATTTTTTATTAATTAAACCAAAATAAAAATGCGTAGACAAATGCAACAATTAACAGATAATGCCACAAAATTCATAAAATTGCAAACAATGAAAAGAAATAAATTTTTTTTTGAATTTGTGGGAGTAATTCATATAGGGCAAAAATCACATGCTCACATCTGCGAAGAAAAAATTCGCAGCAGACCAGATTGCACTTCGCGATCGCGAAGAACACCAGAAGCATCAGGTAACAACAAAAACCAACAATAGCAACTTGGTCCAAAATAGCCCCTCGGGACCCCATCCAAACATACCAACAAGTCCAATAACATAACACGGACCTATTCGAGGCCTCAAATCGAGCTTAATGAACTTTGAACTTTTCAACTTCCACAACTCGTGCCGAAACATAGCAAACCAACTCGGAATAAACCTAAATTTTGCACACAAGTCCCAAATGACCTAATGAAGCTATTCCAATTTCCGTAATCACAATCCGAATTCGAAATCAAAAAGTTCACTCCCGGTCAAACTTTTCAAAAATCCAACTTCCGTTATTTCAAGTCAAATTCAACTACAGACCTCCAAATCGCGAACTGGACGTGTCCTAAGTCCAAAATCATCCCAACAAAGCTAACGAAACCATCAAAACTACAATCCGAGATCAAACACTAAAAAGTCAAACTTGGTCAACTCTTCCAATTTAAAGCTTCCTAGTTGAGAATCATTCTTCTAAATCAACTCCGAATAACCTGAAAACCAAAACCGACGATTCACATAAGTCATAATACATCATACGGAGCTGCTTATGCCCTCAAACTACTGAGCGGAGTGTAAATGCTCAAAATGACTGGTCGAGTTGTTACGAAATCAAAACAAGAAGGGATGCAACTCTAACATTTTAAACTAGTGAGACCTACCATAAAGTAGAGAAGATATAATTGTAATTTACCATCACCCCCCCACCCCCCCGGGTGATCTGAACAAGTTTTTTTCTCTTAGTTGATTATAGCTCCAATGTCTAGTGCTTGTTGATATTTTTTAATTCTTGTTCAGTTGACAAAACATGATCGCTTTGCTTTATGAATCCGTTCTCTCTTTCGTAAAAGGTATGAAACTGTAGTCATCCTTTTTTGAAAAAGAAAAACTATAGTTGTCCGTTAAGAACAATTGGTAAAGATAATTTCTGATTGGGGTGGCAAATTTAGTCTCAGTTTAGCATATTGTTATGTAGTTGATTAAATAAACAATTCATCTGCTCTTTGTATTCCAGAGTTCACAGGAAGAAGAAGAACCGTGGTCTCAAGTATGATAATTTTTGGATAGATAATGCTTGCTCCTAGCATTGTTGCATGGCTCGGATTTAAAACAAAAATATGCACTCTGCAGGCAAAATTACATACTCGAGTTTCTCCTTCCATAAAGAGTTTTACACGTTCATACATGCCATTTAGCTATTACTCATAGTTAGCACTATTACGGGTATAATAGATTAAGACATACTCTTTTGTTTTTTATTTCTTCAATAGTATGTAGGCTTTGTCCCAGCATTCGGCATTTAAGCTAGTTATGTAATTTTAAGGAAAGTTTCTACAGCTAAATAACAATAACAACAACAACAACAACCCAGTATAATCCCACAAATGGGGTATGGGAAGGGTAATATGTACGCAGACCTTACCCCTACCCCGTGGGGCAGAGAGGCTGTTTCCAGGAGACCCTCGGCTCAAGAAAGCAACAAGAGACGATATATTAGTACTGCCAATAAAATCAAAATAAAATAACATAAAATACATATCATAACATAAAATAACAAAATGACAGCAGTATAAGAAATATAGGAAATACGAAAAGGATGAAAAGTAACTAATAACCAACAGACAAAGTCCAACATCAGTAGTAGATCAGAAGCATCCTAAGACTAACTTCTAACTGGCTAGTCTCACTCTAGTACGGTGTGGAAAATTCACAACTTCTCCCTAACCTACAATCATTTCTATAGCTAAGTAAAAATGATTTTAAAAAATGCATTCTTTCAGGTACAATAATAATTTTTTGGTTTCTTCTCTGTCTTTCTTCTATTCAATAATTATAATTGGGTAAGATTATATTCATGATGTTCTATAATGTTCACATAACTTTTATTTTATTTAGCAGAAAAGAAAGAAAAAATAAACAGGTGAGAAAGTTGTGTTATTTGTACATCATGACCCTTTACAATTTTGAATTTAGGAAAATGACCCTTTGTTTGCAACAAATTTTTGTAAGACGAAAAATAAACTGCAACAAAAATAATAATATGAAGAAAAAGTGATTTTATTGATAAATATTTGTGAATACAATTCTACGTATCCCTTGATTGTCCTCTCTAAAATTCTCCGTGATTCGAGGGCTTGAGAAGCGTCTTTCTCGAATGTAGGATGATGCAGACCTCCTTGTGATGTATTTAATCGCCAAGAATGTCGAGCAACACTTTGTTGTTACGGGTTGATCTCCGGAAAGAACTCCGTTGATCACTCCTTTGTTGAAGAACTAAGCACTTGATGATTGATCTCTATGTTTGTGGATGTTGTCACCAATTGCAGAGTGTTCTTCTCCAACTCTGAATGTTCCTTGAGAGTTATGTAACCCCTCTATTTATAGTTGTAGAGGATGGACAGTCAAGCTACATAAGACTCTCTTGCTTGATTCTGATTGGCCCATGTCATTTTAGCCACTTGGCGACTTGTGGTTGGTTCTTGCTTTTTGACTTGGATTGCCATATTATTTAACACGTGGTGTCGCATTATTGGCCTGGAGTTTGACTGGATATGCCATGTCACATGGCATAAGTCTGGGCCTTAAGATGAAATGGACTTTGGGCTTGAAAATAATAAAATGAGCTAATTTAACTTGTAAAGCCCAAATTAATTATTTAACCCAATTAAATTTAATCCAAATTTTGTATGGATTAAACCCAATAAATTTTATATGTCTACAGATGCTCCCTACTTCAAGATCTGTCGAAGTGTAGGCTTGCTGAAACGAATGACGAGGCTTGAAGTATCAACGAACGTTGATATTTTTGTTTTAGCACTAGTGGTGACTTCTACCGGTCAAATTCGAGCTTTTATCTAGTTGCACATTTATGTGAAATGCTAAATACAAACTCCAAGCAAAAGTTAACCTTCCAATACTTTGGTTGTAGAACACGTGTGTGCAATGTAACTTGATTTGAAAGTAGCAATTGCAAATTTTAGTAATGAAAATTCTTGCAAATTGTGAGACTACTTTCCATGTTTGTCTCTTTCTTTTCCTTTTTGTCAAAAGCAAACAAGGAAAAATAAAATGACGTTACCCCCTTTCCCTTTGTAGCAAAAGCAAACAAGAAAAAAGAAAAAAACGTTACCCCTCTTTTCCTTTGTACTCAAAAGCAAACAAGGAAAAAAAATATTTTTTCACCTTGTAAAGCAACGTTTTTTTTTCCTTGTAGGATTCTAAATTCTTGTTTTATTCACTTATAGATCATACTATGACCAAGCCAACTAGCTTTTTTACAATTAAACATCAAGCTCCTCTGTCTAACTGGATCGAAACACCGAAACTGATACTAGAGCTTCTTCCATCTCCACTTGCTTCCAAACTGCTTGCACTCGCCCTTTTTTTTTCATTCCTTTTTTTTTGTCTCCTTAATTTTTTTCTTGAATCATGACTTGCTCTCTCCTTTTTTTATTTTTTATTTTTTATTTTTTTTATGCAGCAAATCATTCAATTTAAATACGTAGAAAAGAGAATTAGATGCAATCAAGCGCGCGCCATACAATAATTTGCGAAGGAAGTTCTGCTCCCTATATTGCTTCTTTATTCAGAAGTAATCCATATTGAAAGACTCCACCAGCATGAGAAGCCAGATTTGCGAACTTCGAGCAATGGAGATCGTTGTTCAAGATCAAAATTTTTGCCGCAAGTTAAAGCTTCGTGCTATAGGCACCGATACACGCCATGCTAAACTCGACTGTTGTGCAACTTCCGATGTCTTTTTTATGTCAGACCAAAGTGCCATGCTACCGGATCTTCGTGCTATTGGCACTGTATCCACAGAAACTTCACGTTGTTGGCATCGAGAATTTCCAAATATTTTTCCTTTGCAGGATTTTGAGAGAGTACCAGCGATCTTTGATATCCCTAGGAAGATGAATTTCAAGTAAACCACTAGTCTCTTTCTTGCGGCTCGGCGAGAAAGACGACTGGAGTAGGTTTTTCCAACTTCGGCGAGCAAGCACTTGGCGCGTCTCTGCTGTTTTGACTTCATAGTATTTCATGCTCGCACTTGAAAAAAAATCGTATCTCAACCTAGGAGTGTCCAAACTGCAATCTGCTTAGTTATGCAGAATCAAAACTTGCACCATAGTGACATTCCAAAATTTGGGGCCAAATTCCATAAGGAAAAGTCGGAATAAACTTTTGAAGGTGATACACAAGTCAGTCATCTTGGCTTCACAGCACTACATACTATCATTGGAACACGCATATCTCAAGCTAGGAGCATCCAAATCACGAGCTATTTGCCATGGGAAAGATGACTCAGATATAATGAAGTCTTCAAAATATCATAGAATAATTCCTAGCCGATTTTCCGCAACAACTTTCCGAACTTAACCCATCTGTCCGCGAAATTACTTTTCAGCTTTGCGCGCTATGGTGAAAAAATTCATATCTCAAGCTAGGAGACTCCAAATTGTGATCCGCTTGCGCCTTTTGCAATTACACTCATAGAGATTCAATACATACGAGTTTCGTGGCATAAATCTTCCGAGCTAGAAACAGAAAATTCTCAAATTCCACCTAGCTGCAGTAATTTTCATATTCGTGTAGTTCCGGCAAAAAAAAAATCATATCTTGAGCTATAAGTGTCGGAACTACAATCTGTTTAAACCTTTAAAAATAAAACTCAGAGACCTGAAGGACCTATAAATTTCATGGCGTAACTCTTTTCGGTCTATCAACAGAAAATTCGAGACTTTGACTTAACTGCAGTGAACTTTCAGATTTGCGTACCTTCAGCGAAAATAATTGTATCTTGAGCTAGGAGTATCAGAATTACAATCCGTTTGTTTCATTGGAAATAAAACTCCTACAGCTACAACACATAAAAATTTCATCCCGGAACTCTTCTCGGCCTAAAAACAGAAAAATATTGAAAATCAAACTGACCGCAGGGAACTTTCAGGTTTGCGTGCTTTTGGCCAGAAAAACTGTATCTTGAACTAGGAGCGTCGACATCACCAACAGTTTGATCCTATGAAATTCGGACGTCGAGAACTATAGTCTCGCTGAAGATGAAGCTCCATTATTTCTTAGTTAACCTAACAAATATTTTTGAAGTTGATTTTACAGCCTTGTAATGGATTCGGCTATCATCACGAATCTTATCTCTTTGTTTATTTCTTTTGCAGACTTGCGAAGAAGTTCGATGAGTCCAGATATCATTCTGAGATGTCATACAAGATGCGGAGTCACCCCTTCACCAACTTTTGCACTTGATTTGTTGATGGTCTTGAAGTTTATCAATGGCGGCTCCCGTGGTGATTGAAGGTTTTTTTTCAAGAGAGATGACTTCTTATATACGAGGCATTGAGGATAGTGTATTAAAATGTGAAGACGTCATATGGACTTGGAAGAAGCATTTAAGACGAGTCGGCCACAAAGCCTAATTTACGATTATTTTCATGACTTAGGCTTTTGTATAGGAAAACGTCTAATTCCTTTTTTCTCTACATTTGTTTTTGATGTATCAACTTTTGTACTATTGAAACAATAAACATCTTTTATACTTCAAAAAAAATTATCTCTTTTTCTCATAGATATGTGCCTCTACACTTGGAAGAATTAATGTAATGATCCGATGACGCCAAACTTTTATTTTTTTTAAAACTCATGCGATTGAGCTTAGAATGAAAGTCTAAGATGCCTACGTACCTCGGTGAAGAGGATCAAGTCATAACGTAGTTCAGAGAGATGAGTTTTTTTTTTATGTTCTAATTTTTGCCTAGGCCGCCTTTCGCGAGTTTTTCAACCTAGCGGACTTTATTTTTTATTTTTTTTAGTCTTGACTTTTGCCTAGGCCGCCTCTTTCGAGGTTTTCAACCTTTTTTTTATTTTTTTATTTTTTGGCTGTACACAGTTTAGATTCATGAGGGTCAGGAGTGTAGCAACGTGGAGCTTAAGATCATGCATCAAGGAACGTCATGACTTGCAGTTTAGGCTCGTACGTCGAGGAGCGTAGGTGACTTTCATGGGAAGTACTGCTTCAGAAATTTTCCATTGATCAGACCAACTCTGAGACTATCCTTATCGACAATTTTGTATGTGCCATTTGAATAGGCTTCCTTCACAACATATGGCCCATCCCATTTTGAGGTAAACTTGTCACCTATGCGTTTGTTGAGGATTATGGGTCGTCGAACAGCTAGGACTAAGTCTCCCACTTGGAATGATCGTGGCCGCACTTTCTTGTTGAAAGCTCTAGCTAGTCGAACTTGATAGCACTCCAATTTTTGTTGCGCTTCCAATATTTTCTCATCCAATGCCTCCAACTCTGCTAGGCGAAGTTGAGCATTCTCTTCGGACGTGAGTCCTTCTTGGATTGCTATCCGCAGTGATGGAATTTGTTGCTCCAATGGAAGGACTGCTTCCACGCCATATACCATAGAGTAAGGAGTTGCTTGTGTAGCAGTTCTGAATGTTGTCCGGTATGCCCACAAAGCTTCACCAATTCTCTCATGCCCGTCACTCTTGTTCTTTGCAACAACTTTCTTCAGAAGGTTACCAAGCGTCTTGTTGAAAGCTTCAGCAAGGCCGTTGGCAGGTGCATTATACATTGAAGACTTATGTTGCTTGAAACCGAACTTCTCGCATAGACTCTTTACGAGCTTGTTGTCAAATGGCGTTCCATTATCGGTGATTATGTATCTTGGTATGCCATACCTAAAAATTATATATGACTTGATAAAATCGACAACAGTTTCCTTTTTTACCTCCTTGAGCGGAACAACTTTCGCCTATTTAGAGAAGTAGTCCGTAGCGGCCAATATGTACATCTGTCCCTTTGATGACTTTGGAAGTGGTCCAACAACACCAAGTCCCCATGCATCAAAAGGCCATGAAGCTACAGTTGGGTGAAGAGGCTCTGGAGGTTGGTGGATGTAGTTTGCATGAAATTGACAAGCTTGACATCTTTTGGCATGATCCATGCAATCCTTTACCATTGTCGCCCAGTAGTAGCCCATCCTCTTGATGCGAAAGTGGAGCTTGGGACCAGATTGGTGTGCTCCACATGAGCCAGAATGTGCTTCCTCCATCGCTTGGCGGGCTTTTTCTTTGTCAAGACATCGTAAGAATAGTCCTTCAAAAGAGCGGCAAAACAATATCCCATTATAGAAGATGAATCGTGGTGCTCTTCGCTTGATATATGTTCTTTGTCGCGGATCTTCAGGTAACTTTCCATGTTCAAGGTACTCTATCAGTGGTTGCCTCCAATCTTCTTCTTCAATCACTCGAACAGACGTATGATGGCTCTCGTTGACTTGAAGATCCAGAAGTCTAGAATAACCCATCGATGACACACATATACCTTTGTTGACTCATTCTCTCCAAGTGCCATCATCGTGGCCAAGTTAGCCAAAGCATCAACCTTGTGATTTTCTTCTTTTGGGACGTGGTTTAAGAACACTCGATCAAATTTTTCCAGTAAACCAGAAGCATATTCATGGTATGATAATAGATCTTCCTTCATTACCTCGTAACTCCCCAAAAGTTGGTTGATGATCAGCTTAGAGTCGCCGTAGATCTCCAACTGTAGAATCTTCATTTCTAATGCCATCTCGAGACTGACGATCAAAGCTTTGTACTCTGCAGCATTGTTGGAGCATGTTTCACCTAAAAAAAGGAGAATGGCAAGACTTGTCTTTCTGGAGAGATCAACGCAACACCTGCCCCCGCACCATTACGATGTGCAGATCCATCAAAGAACATTGTCCATGGTGGCAATTCTTCGATGAACAAAACGTCTTCATCTGGAAACTCATTCGAAAGCTCCCATTCTGCCGGAAGAGGGTGATCAGCCAAAAAATTGGCTAGTGCTTGTCCTTTCACTGCTTTTTGAGGTGTGTATGTGATCTCATATTGGTTAAACAATATGGACCATCTTGCGAGGCGTCCAGAAAGAATAGGTCGAGTCATCACAAACTTCACGAGATCTGCTCGAGAGATGAGTTTGATGGTGTATGCTTCAAAATAATGCCTTAGCTTCTTTATTGCATAAAGTAACGCTAAGCATATTTTCTTAACAGGCGTATAGTTCAACTCAGCTCCTATCAGAGTTCGACTAAGGTAGTACAAAGCTTGTTCCTTTCCTTCCTCATTTTCTTGAGCAAGTAGTGCTCCAAGTGAACGTTCTTGTGCTGCGATGTAGAGTATCAACGGCTTCCCAAGCATTGGCGCCCCTAACACAGGTGGATTCAGCAAGTATGTTTTGATGCTTTCAAAAGCATTTTGACATGACCGATCCCAATGAAAAGGGATATCCTTCCTCAATAGATGATTGAAGGGTTGACACAGGCCGGCTAGATTAGAGATGAACCTCCGGATGAATGGTAAATTTCCTTGGAGACTTTGAAGCTCCCTCAAGTTCTTTGGCTTAGGCATTTTCTGAATGGCGTCAATCTTTGCAGGATCAACTTCAATTCCACGATGACGCACAATGAAGCCAAGAAACTTTCCTGAGGTAACTCCAAATGCACACTTGAGTGGATTCATTTTCAGGTCGAATTTTCTTAACCTTTCAAAAACAATTCGAAGGTCTTCAAGGTGGTAACGCCTACTCTTCGTCTTCACCACTAAGTCATCGACGTAGCATTCAACCCTCTTATGAAGCATGTTTTGCATCGCACGTTGGTAGGTTGCACCAGCATTCTTCAGACCGAAGGGCATCATTTTGTAGCAATATATCCCTTTTGGAGTTCGAAAAGCAGTACACTCTTCATCTTTTGGAGACATTTTGATTTGATTATATCCAGAGGACCCATCCATGAATGACATAGCTTCATGCCCTGTTGTAGCATCCACCATGAGTTCAATAATTGGTAGCGGGAAGTCGTCTTTTGGACATGTCTTGTTTAGGTCTCGAAAGTCAAAACAAACGCGTATTTGACCATTCTTCTTCTTGACAGGTACAATATTCGATATCCATGATGGGTACTTTACCTCTTGAATAAATCCCGCCTCGATGAGCTTGTTGACTTCGACTTCAATTTGTGACACAAGCTCGGGTCAAAACATGCGTTGTGACTGCTTCACAGGGCGTGCTCCACTTTTTATCTCTAAATGATGAACAACTACCTTAGGACTAAGACCAGGCATTTCTCTATACGACCAAGAGAAGAAATCCTTGTACTCGGTCAACAACTTGGAGTATTCCTCCTCCTCTTGAGGCGTAAGCAGTGCACTAATGAAGGTGGGGCGTGGATCTTTCAAAGTACCTAAATTGAGTTCCTTAAGCTCATCCACAGTTGATTGTCCGCCATCTTCTAGTTGAGGGGGGATCCTCGTGTACTTCATCGTCAACTTCAAGGCATGGGCTATCTTCCACAGTTATGTGATAGGATGTTTCCACAAAGTCTAGCTTCTCTGTTTGACTTCCTTGGATAGTCTACACGACTTCTTTCTCTTTCTCTGCTTCTTTACGAGGCTGGCAAGTGTAAACAATGGTTCTCCTTTGCACCTTCAGTGGACTATATGTGGATATTGACAAAATAGACTTCCTCTTCATACGCGATGGGAAAGCACTACAGATTTCTTTGTCAGCAACAACTTCAAAATGATCCCGCTCCTCATGGACTTGATCCTTATATTTTTCCAGTATCTTTCTAGGTGGTGACTTCCTTGTGGTTCCCAAGCGACAAAAAACATAGGTCTTTGAGGTAGTGAAAACTTCCTTTAGATGTTTGGAAGATAAATGTTCACCTTTGTGACTTAGCCTTTCAAACACCGAGACTCGAGGGGTTGAGCCTCCAATGCGATCGAACACTAAAGTCTGTTGTTTTATTTTCTTGCCCTTAACTTCATTCATCTCCTCCACCGAGGTGTATTGTGATGAAGCTATCTCTTTGCTTCTCTTAGATGAAATTCGAAGAGGCTCTGCCAAACTAAATCCCAATCCATACTTTGGAGTGGCGACATAGTGCCCTTGCTTTCTTAACTTCATTTGAGACTCATTGAGCGGATGTATCTTTTTATCAGTGACTTCGTCTTTGAGTTCTCCTAGTTGTGATGGATTGGCGAAGTCATAACCAGACTTTTCAAGCAGTATGAAGGCCTTAGGATCATAGTGCCCTTTTATTTTATCAGTTTGGGAATTGCCTTTAGCAGACTCACCAGTCACGGATGGGATTTGTGCAACTGGGACAGTCATATGCTCTTTCAAATGTTGGATATCTTTTTGACTCATTTGTTTCTTTGGAGTACATTCCTGTAGCAAAGGTTGCCCTTTCTGTCGACGCTCGCGTGGAACATAGCAAAAAACCAGATGCTCATCAGTCTTTATTTGTATGTCACCTTCAGATGATGATAGCTTAATGGATACCTCTTCCGTTCCATTCTTAGGCAGCTTAGTGGTAGTACATTGAGCCTCATTTTCCTCTTCTGACTTGACACCAACTTCGTCATCTGATGATGGTTTCTCCACTTTTAGTTAACTAGAATCTAAGTAGAATTTTGTGTCTGCAAAGTATGACTCCGTCTCAGTGAAAGGCTTGATGTCTGCATCAATTTTGACTATCTCACCATCTCTTATGTACTTCATACATTGATGCAAAGTAGATGATAGCACCCCATTCTCATGAATCCAAGGGCGTCCAAGCAACAAGTTGTATGATGTTTAGCATCTATGACGTGAATCCGGGTGTTTGAATTCATCTCACCAATGGATAATCCTACACGGATCATACCTATGGCTCGTTGTCCTCCTTGGTTGAAACCTTGGATTGTTAGGTTACTTTTGGATAGCTCATCGATAGAGATCCCAAGCTTTTTTAGCACCATCTTTGGCATGATGTTGACAGCCGAACCATCATCAACAAGTATGTGATTGAGATGTTGTTCCCGAATGGACCCAAATAACAAACAAAGGTCTTTTATGTGGCTTAGACCCCAGCAGCAAGTCATCATCTGTGAATGAAATTGTTGCACAACACGTGACAACTTTTCCGTCATCATGATGTTCTTGTGTTTTCATTGGAGTAGACTCATCGTTGCTTTCCGTTGTTTCGACAGTACTAGAAACTACATGAGTTGCACCAAAATGACCTCCATGAAAGAATTTGCTAGGAAAGAATTCATGCAATGTGATGGGCTTTCGGAATTTCGGGGATAAAGCACTATTAATATTCTTGCTAGTAGAAGATTTGATAATTCTTGGTGGTTGTAGCCTATCCACGTCGGTTATTTTTTCTCTTGGCTTAGGAAGTGGTAGCCTTAAAACTGCCTGATGTTTTCGCTTCTTGTGAGTGACTAGAATCCAATACTCATTGTCTTTGTCTTAGGAGTGATTGTCTAGCTCTAATGAACCTTCAAGAGTTTTCCTTGGAAGATCAACTTCAACGGGCTCGAAACTTCCAAATTGTAATAAGGCAGTGCTTGACACGTTATGCAACTTTGAACACTTCTTTTCCTTGAGGGCGATACTTGCATGATTTGCTTATGCTGTTTCATCCATGTCTATGATAATTTTTCCTTCACTTACAAGAGCCATAATTTTCTCCTTCAAGATGAAGCATTTCTTTGTAGGGTGGCTAAATGACGCGATGAAACTTGCAGTATTTCGGATCACCAACTTTGCCAATTTCCTCTGGCCTTTTTGATTCAGGGAGATCGATGAATTTCTGGTCCTGCAGTTCATCAAGGATTGTGGACGTCTGAATCTGGAAATGGATAAACCTTCGCCTCCAATTCCTTCAAGATGGGACGATGCTTCTCCTCTTCGGGATATTGACTCGGGGTCTTATCCTCCTTCACTTTTTGCTTAGTAGTGACCTTCACAGAAGTTGCTTTCATCGCCATTGATTCTTTGGTTTGGTTCTTTGATGCAACATTTTTCTTGAACTCTTTTTGTTCAGCAAATGGAGATGCCTTTCCATGACTTGCGATGCTTAACTCCATGTCGTGCGCTCGTGTTGCAAGCTCTTCAAAAGTTCCCGGTTTGATCACTTGTAGAATGTACAAAAGGCCCCAGTGCATTCCTTGAATACACATCTCCACAGCAAATATCTCTGAAAGGCGAACTTTGTAGTCTAAACTTAACGCCCTCCAACGATTAATGTAATCCACCACAGGCTCATCCTTCCTTTGCTTGGTGTCTGTCAACTCTATCATGCTTATAGTTCTTCGGGTACTGTAAAAACGATTGAGGAATTCCTTCTCATGTTGCTCCCAGCTATCAATGGACTCGGGCTCCAAGTCAATATACCAGTCAAATGCGTTCCCTTTTAGAGAACGAACAAATTTTTTTACCAAAAGGTCACCATGTGTTCCAGCATTGCTACAAGTCTCAACAAAGTGGGCAATATGTTGCCTTTGGTTCCCTTTGCCATCAAATTGATGCAGCTTTGGTGGTTGATAATTGGTGGGCATGGTTAAACAATAAATCCTCTTAGTATAAGGCTTAGAGTAGTACAATGAATTTTGCGATGATCCGCCATATTGAGCTCTGATGGTGTTTGTTGTCATGTCTTGTAATTGTTGGACAGATAACGCCGCAACTAAAGTAGATTGCTTTTCCTTTTGAATGTTTAACTTTGAAAATGATTCCTCAACAGCTGTTTTCTGGGAGGTAAAGATAGTTGAACAAGGCGGGACATGGCTCGACTCTCCAGGTGCATAGGGCTCCAATTTGTCCATGAGTTGAGCGATTTGAAGGTCTTTGTCTTCAAAAGATTTCTTCAAGACCTCTATAGTTTGTTCCATCATGGAAAACTTTTCGTCCACGTTAGTTGCATCAGTCATCAAGGCATTGACTTTTGTTGAAACTGAAGAATCCACCAAATTTTCAAATCCGCCAAGGTTTGAAGCTGCTTGAGAAAGTTCGTCAAACATCGAGAATGCGGTGTTGCCCCTAGAGATTGCGGTCGTGAACGTCATATGAGATCTGCTTTTCTTTGCCATCTCCAAGGAGGCGAAGTATTCGGATCCATCCAAGCCACTAGCCTTGAACTTGCTTCGAGTGATTGGTCCAACAT
>MU719472.1:94566-124696 GCA_026770625.1 Nicotiana glauca
CTAAGCACTTGATGATTGATCTCTATGTTTGTGGATGCCCTCACCAATTGCAGAGTGTTCTTCTCCAACTCTGAATATTCCTTGAGAGTTATGTAACCCCTCTATTTATAGTTGTAGAGGATGGACAGTCAAGCTACATAAGACTCTCTTGCTTGATTTTGATTGGCCCGTGTCATTTTAGCCACTTGGCGACTTGTGGTTGGTTCTTGCTTTTTGACTTGGATTGCCACATTATTTAACACGTGGCATCGCCTTATTGGCCTGGAGTTTGACTGGATATGCCATGTCACATGGCATAATTCTGGGCCTTAAGATGAAATGGACTTTGGGCCTGAAAATAATAAAATGGGCTAATTTAACTTGTAAAGCCCAAATTAATTATTTAACCCAATTGAATTTAATCCAAATTTTGTATGGATTAAACCCAATAAATTTTATATGTCTATACCCTTTTAGATCTCTTATGTTTAAAAGACAGATCTCTTACGTGTAAAAGTAAATCTCTCATGTGTAAAAAAAGAGATAGGATCATAAAACTAAAAATAAATTTGTAAAAAGCCAAAAACCAATTGACTCGAGTTATGTAGAGCGGCTTACCAATTTGCTACAGTCGGTTCCTTGTTAATTTGGATGTTTTACCAATATCTATAAGTCAGCAATTAATGAATGCGATTGTGATAGAGATTTATAGCTCGGATTAGTTAATTAACTGCGATTTATAAGTCGCAATTTCAAACTGACTAATGCAAGCTATAAATCGGTATCTACGAATGCGATATATAAGCCGTAATTACAGTTGACTAATGCGAGCTATAAATAGCTATCACAATTGCTATTTATAAATTGCAAATTATTATAAAATAAAGATTGTAATGTAAAGACAGGTATAGAGAGAAACTGATATGTTATTCGAATTCAAACTAATGTACATAATGAACTGAAAACTCTTCTATTTATAGAAGAAAGGAAGATGTTGTGTAAGCTGCCACTGCAAGCTGCTGTATAAGCTGCTACTGCAAGCTGCTGTGTAAGATGCTACTACAACCTGTTGTGTAAGCTATTATAAGTTGCTGTGTAAGCTGCTACTAAAAGCTGTTGTGTAAGCTACTACAAGCTGGTGTGTAAGATGCTACTACAAGCTGTTGTGTAAGCTACTACAAGTTGGTGTGTAAGCTGCTACTATATCCGATATGGATAATCTTATACTAAGAGTAATGTTTATCTATAACGGAGTACTGAAAGGATAAGCTCATTATACCCAGTATGGATAATCTTCTACCGGGGGTAGTGTTTATCCATAACGGAGTATCAAAAGGATAAACTTATTATACCCGGTATGGATAATCTTCTACCGGGGGTAATGTTTATCCATAACCGGATACTGAAAAGATAAACTTATTATACCCGGTGTGGATAATCTTCTACCGGGGGTAATGTCTATCCATAACCGGATACTGAAAAGATAAACTTATTATACCCGGTGTGGATAATCTTCTACCGGGGGTAATGTCTATCCATAACCGGATACTGAAAAGATAAACTTATTATACCCGGTGTGGATAATCTTCTACCGGGGGTAATGTCTATCCATAACCGGATACTGAAAAGATAAACTTATTATACCCGGTGTGGATAATCTTCTACCGGGGGTAATGTCTATCCATAACCGGATACTGAAAAGATAAACTTATTATACCCGGTGTGGATAATCTTCTACCGGGGGTAATGTCTATCCATAACCGGATACTGAAAAGATAAACTTATTATACCCGGTGTGGATAATCTTCTACCGGGGGTAATATTTATTCATAACCGGGTACCGAAGTGATAAGCTTCTTCAGGAGGCTTATTTCCAATAGAGTACGAAATAGATAAACATATTTACAGCGGAGTCCCATATGGATAAGCTTCTTCAGGAAGCTTATTTACAACGGAGTACTAAATGAACATCCGTAATATAATATATTTATAAAACTCCTCCTTGGATGTTCATTAAAAGATAATGTGCCTCATAAAACCTTACTACGAAAAATCACGTGGGAAAAAAATCCTAATGAAGGAAAAAAAGTACACATATTTAGTAATACGCATTGCTAGATGCCTCATTAAAAAAACCTTATAAGGAAAACCTCATGGGAAAAAACCTTAGTAAGGGAAAAAGAGTGCATCGCATATTTTACTCCCCTGATGAAACCTTGTTTCAAATATTTGAGTCTCCGCATTCCAATCTTGTATACCATCTTCTCAAAAGTTGTTGGCAAAGATTTAGTGAATAAATCTGCTGGATTATCACTTGAACGGATTTGTTGCACATCAATGTCACCATTTTTCTGAAGGTCGTGTGTGTATAATAATTTTGGTGAAATGTGCTTCGTTCTATCTCCTTTTATAAATCCCCCCTTCAATTGAGCTATGCATGCAACATTGTCTTCGTATAAAATTGCCGGTCTTTCCTCACATTTCAAACCATATTTTTCTCGAATAAAATGAATTATTGATCTCAACCATACGCATTCCCTGCTTGCTTCACGAATAGCTATTATCCCAGCGTGATTTGAAGAAGTAGCAACAATAGATTGCTTTGTGGAGCGCCATGATATAACAGTATCTCCATATGTAAATACGTACCCGGTTTGAGATCAAGCTTTATGGGGATCAGATAAATAATATGCATCTGCATAACCAACAAGATCTACACTATCTTTGTTAGCATAAAACAAACTCATATCAAGAGTTCCCTTTAAATATAGCAATATATGCTTAATCCCGTTCCAATGTCTCCGTGTAGGAGTAGAACTATATCTTGCTAGTAAATTAACAGAAAATGCTATGTCAGGTCTTGTAGCATTAGCAAGATACATTAGTGCACCAATTGCACTGATAGGGTACTTCGGGACCAATGAGTTCCTTGTCCTCTTATGGAGGTCGGAACAAATCCTTATTCACTTCAAGTGATCGAACAACCATTGGTGTACTTAATGGGTGTGCTTTGTCCATGTAAAAGCATTTTAAGACCCTTTTTGTATAGGCAGATTGATGGATAAATATTCCGTCTGCTAAATGTTCAATTTGCAGACCAAGACAAACTTTTGTCTTTCCAAGATCTTTCATCTCAAATTCTTTCTTAAGATATTCAATTGCCTTTTGGAGCTCTTCTGGAGTTCCAACAAGATTTATGTCATCAATATAAATAGCAAGTACAACAAATTCTGATGCCATTTTCTTTATAAAAATATATGGACAAATAATATCATTTATGTAACCTTCTTTCAGCAAATATTCACTAAGGCGATTATACCACATGCGCCTGGATTGCTTTAAACCGTACAAAGATCTTTGTAATCTGATTGAATACATTTCCTGAGATTTTGCTTCAGGCATTTTAAATCCTTCAGGTATTTTCATATAAATTTCATTATCAAGTGAACCGTACAGATAAGCTGTAACTACATCCATTAGATGTATTTCAAGCTTTTCATGTAGTGCTAAACTGATGAGATATCGAAATATTATGGCATCCATAACAGGTGAATATGTTTCATCAAATCGACTCCAGGTCATTGTGAGAATGCTTGTGCAACAAGGCAAGCTTTATATCTTTCAATTTCATTTTTATCATTCCTTTTTCGCACAAAAACCCATTTATGACCAACTGGTTTTATACCAGCAGGTGTTTGGACTACTGGTCCAAATACCTCTCTTTTAGCAAGTGACTTCAATTCCGATTGAATTGCCTCTTGCCATTTTGGCCAATCAGATCTTTGTCGACATTCTTCGACAGATCGAGGTTCAAGATCCTCACTATCTTGCATAATATTAAGTGCAACATTATATGCAAAGATATTATCCACCACTATTTCAGAACGATTTAAATTAATCCCATCACCGGTCGAACTTATTAAAAGTTCTTCACTTACATGAGCTTCGGGTTCATTGATTTCTTCAGGAATCTCAGAACTAATTAGATCTTGGGTCTCTTCAGGAGATCCCTTCATGGTATCATTTTGATCATTTGCCGATTTTCTTTTTCGAGGATTTCGATCCTTAGAACCTAAAGGCCTACCACGCTTCAGGCGTGCTTTAGGTTCACTAGCTCTCATGCTAGTAGATGGTCCTACTGGAACATCAATTCGGATAGGCACATTCTCTGCAGGGATATGTGACTTAGTTATCCTTTTCAAATCAGTAAATGCGTCTGGCATTTGATTTGCTATATTCTGTAAATGGATGATCTTCTGGACCTCCTGATTACATATAGGGGAGCGTGGATCAAAGTGAGATAATGATGAAACTTTCCACACAATTTCTCTTTTGATTTCCTTTTTCTCTCCCCCTAATTGTGGGAAATTTATTTCATCAAACCGACAATCTGCAAATCGAGCAGTAAATAAATCTCCTGTCAATGGTTCAAGATAGCGAATAATAGAGGGTGATTCAAACCCAACATATATTCCTATCCTTCTCTGTGGTCCCATCTTACTGCGCTGTGGTGGTGCTACTGGCACATATATAGCACATCCGAAAATTCGTAGATGGGCAATATTTGGTTCATGAACAAAAATTAATTGTGACGGAGAATATTTATTATAATGTGTCGGTCTGAGACGGATAAGTGATGCTGCATGCAAGATAGCATGGCCCCAAACAGTAGTGGGCAATTTTATTTTCATAAGTAGTGGTCTTGCTATCAATTGCAGCCATTTAATAAATGACTCTGCAAGGCCATTTTGAGTATGAACATAAGCTACAGGATGTTCAAATTTTATCCCAACTGATAAACAATAATCATCAAAAGCTTGAGATGAGAATTCTCCAGCATTATCAAGGCGAATAGCCTTTATAGGATAATTTGGGAATTGTGCCCTTAATCGAATTATTTGGGCTAATAGATTTGAAAACACCAGGTTGCGAGATGGTAGTAGGCACACATGAGACCATCTTGAAGATGCATCTATTAGGATCATAAAATATCTAAACAACCCACTTGGTGGGTGAATAGGTCCACATATAACCCATGTATACGCTTAAAAAGGCAGGGGATTCAATGCCAACCTTCATTGGTGATGGTCTAGCGATCATTTTTCCTTGATAACAAGCATCACAAGAATATTCGTCATTTGTAAGAATCTTCAGGTTCTTTAATGGATGCCAACTCGAATTTTCAGTAATTCGTCTCATCATTATTGATCTAGGATGGCCCAAACGGCCATGCCAAAGCAAAAAAATATTTGAATCTGTAAACTTCTGCTTTACGATAGAGTGCGCTTTAACTGTACTAATTTTTGAATAGTGTTGGTAACTTTTCTACAATGCATGTCTGGCCAGAAATATTCTTTGTAAACAAAGATATTCCACATTCATTTCATCTATTGTCTCAAAATGATATCTATTTCGGCGGATATCTATAAAACTCAACAAGTTTCTTCGGGACTTGGAGGAGAATAATGCATTGTCTATAATAAGTTTTGTTCCCTTAAACAAAAAGATAATGGCTCTTCCGGAGCCTTCAATCAAACTTATATTACCAAAAATTATTGAAACATTTGCTTTTTCCTTATGCAAAGAAGAAAAGTATTTCTGATCCTTGAATATGGCATGAGTTGTTCCACTATCAATAACACAAATATCTTCATGGTTTGTCTTTGATCCAAACATAATTTGAGAATTATCCATATTCTTCAAAATGACATAAATAAAATCTATTATAGTAAACATCATTATCAAAACATAACTTTTATTTATGTATAACAAACAACAAAAATTAAAATATTTACAGTTCTACAGATTCACCACCAATTACATGACTTATTTCTCCTTCTGGGAGTGCAAAGTAATCAGCTACATCCAAATGCATGAAGTCTAAATTATCTTCAGAAATAAAATTTGCTTCAGCATTTTTCTCTGTCTTCTTCAGGGAGGCTTGATAAAGCTCAACCATGTGCTTTGGCGTACGACAGGTACGTGACCAGTGCCCTTTTCCTCCATATCTATAGCATGCACTTTCTGTATTTGGTGCTTTCACCGCTTCATGCTTTTGTTCCTTCCTTTTCCACTGTTGGTGGCGAGGAGGGTTCTTTGGTGCATTATTATTACCATGATTAGAGTTTCTTCACCGACCACGGCCATGACCACGACTGGGGCCATGACCACGACTGGGGCCATGACCTCTTCCACGTCTAGCTTGGTGGAAGTTCGTCTCATTCACTTCAAGGAATGGACAAGAACCAGTAGGTCGACTTTCATGGTTTTTGATTAATAGCCCATTATGTTGCTCGGCTATAAGAAGATATGAGATAAGTTCAGAATACTTTTTAAATCCCATCTCTCGATATTGCTGCTGCAGGAGCATATTCGAGGCATGAAAAGTGGTAAAAGTTTTCTCCAACATATCATGATCAGTCATATTATCACCATATAATTTTAATTGGAAAATAATTCTGAACATAGCAGAATTATACTCACTGATAGATTTAAAATCTTGTAGCCTTAGATGAGTTCAATCATAACGTGCCTGTGGAAGAACAACCATCTTCAGGTGGTCATATCTATCTTTCAATTATTCCACAGTATGACTGGATCTTTAACAGTAAGATATTCCATTTTCGGGCCCTCGTCAAGGTGACGGCGTAGGAATATCATTGCTTTGGCACGGTCTTGATTTGATGCCTGATTTTTTATCCTTGATGGTGTCTGCCAGACCCATCGCATCAAGATGAATTTCAGCATCAAGCACCCAAGACATGTAGCTTTTGCCTGATATATCCAGGGCTAAAAATTCAAGTTTAGAAAGATTTGACATTATATAGAAAAAGAAAGTTCGTACCTCAGATACTTTCAGAGTATTTTCTCGAGATGGCAGAGTCTCGTGCTGATAACGTGTTATAAAATAAAGAATATAATGTAAAGACAGGTATAAAGAGAAACTGATATATTATTCGAATTCAAACTAATGTACATAATGAACTGAAAACTCTTCTATTTATAGAAGAAAGGAAGCTGCTGTGTAAGCTGCTACTGCAAGCTGCTGTGTAAGCTACTACTACAACCTGCTTTGTAAGCTACTATAAGTTGATGTGTAAGCTGCTACCACAAGTTGTTGTGTAAGCTACTACAAGCTGGTGTGTAATCTGCTACTACAAGCTGCTGTGTAAGCTACTACAAGCTAGTGTGTAAGTTGCTACTATATCCTATATGGATAATCTTATACTAAGAGTAGGGGTGTTCATGGTTCGGTTTGGAACAATTTTTCCCTAAAACGAAACCAAACCAAATAAGTCGGTTTTTCAAATATTAGAACCAAACCAAACCAAACCAATTAAGTCGGTTTTTCTCGATTCGGTTTATGTCGGTTTTTCGATTTTTTCGGTTATTTGTCGGTTTTTCCTTAAATATAAGACAACACTACCAAACACACATTCCGGCGACCACATTTTCAATGTAACACTATCAAATCAATTGCTATTGAGAAATCTATTATTTACCAAGATATATTGATGATAATTGAATAAAATAGTGATGGATAATTTAAGGACTTAATTAAAAATATATTATTTTTAATACAAAATGGATTCTTACACTTAACAAAAGAAAACTACTAATCAAACTAGAATGTAAAGATAAAAAATTATATTAAAAGTGCAAACTATTAACATTTACCATAAATTTTTTAAAACTTTTGTATAAAAATATGCATATATAGGAGTAATAATAAATTTGAAATAGCTACTCCTGTAGTCGATTTGGTTTAGTTTTTATATTAAAACCAAAACCAAACCAAATTTGATCGGTTTTTAAAATTCAAAACCAAAACCAAACCAAACAAAAAACGATCAGATTTTTTGGTCGGTTTGGTTTGGTTTTAGATTTGGTTCGGTTTGTCGGGTTTTAATGAACACCCCTAATTAAGAGTAATGTTTATCCATAACGGAGTACTGAAAGGATAAGCTCATTATACCCAGTATGGATAATCTTCTACCGGGGTAGTGTTTATCCATAACGGAGTATCGAAAGGATAATCTTATTATACCCGGTATGGATAATTTTCTACCGGGGGTAATATTTATCCATAATCGGATACTGAAAGGATAAACTTATTATACCCGGTATGGATAATCTTCTATCGGGGTTAATGTTTATCCATAACCGGGTACCGAAGTGATAAGCTTTTTGAGGAGACTTATTTCCAATAGAGTACTAAATAGATAAACATATTTACGGCGGAGTCCCATATGGATAAGCTTCTTTAGGAAGCTTATTTGCAACGGAGTACTAAATAAATATCCATGATATAATATATTTATAACACAAATAACAAATGCGCCTTATAATCACAACTTATACATCGCCACGCTTGAATACGATTTGTAAATCATATTTCTTAATCGCAACTTTAAGTCGTTATTATGACAGTCGCAGTAAATGCAACTCGGAAGCTTCAATGTCGACGGGCTTAAAAAAGAAAAATAAGAGAGTCACTCCTCGGGCAGTCTCTAACTGTCTTATAAATCACAACTGAAAATCATTGTCACAAAAAGCGACTTATAAATCACAATTGGATAATTTGACTTATAAATCGCTAGTGAGAAATACGCCTTATAAGTCAATTGACAAGTACATTTTATAATTCGCAATCATAAACACGATTTATAGTAATTGACAAATGAGACTTATATATCAAAACCGCATGTATACTCATTAAAATAATCAAAATCACATATATTAATTTATAATCCGTTATTATAAATTACATCAAATAAAAAACAAAAAAGGGTCTGATATATCCCTGTACTACGGTAAATTATTTAAAATTGTTCCCCGTTATACTATTGGGCCACAAAAGTCCCTGCCGTCCAACTAACATAACAATCTACCCTTAGTTAGACGGAGCTGCCACGTGGCATCCATCCTTGCCTCTTTTAAATCTGGGCACATAAGAGACGACCCGCTCCATGAAACCCACCAACCCATAACCAACGACCTGTCATTTATAAATCAAATAATACCTATTTCGTCCATTTTATTTTCCCCATTTTTTTTTCTCTCACTAACTATCTAGAACATGAAAATACTCTCACAGCTTTGTTGATAGCCGATTTGAAGCGAAGAAATTCCATAAAGGTAATACCTTCCTAAATAAAAATGATTCGTCTTTGCTATATTATTCATGTTAGTATTGCAATTTTTTAGTTTTCTTTTAGTATTTTAGGGATTTTGTGCTACGGTTTCGATTTCTTAGATTTCATCTACATCTAACTAAAGTTTCTGAAATTTCATTGATATATCCTTATTTCTTGTCTGTTTCTAGTATATGCATGCATGTTTTACGCCTTTGTTCTTTATTTATTGCTGAGATTTTATGGGATTAAGTCCTGACTCTTTGTTTTGTGGAATTTTATGGAGATGGTGCTAGTTGACTTAATATTCAATTACGATGGTAATTGGGTTACTGAGCCTCAAGTTGTCTACATAGAAAAATTGATGAAGACTTGGACAGATTATGACTCCGACTTACTTTCACACATAGACATATTCAATGAATTCACAAATGAGCTAGGATTTTTAGGGGTTCAACAACTTATAGTTGATGCCCCATCTGGTAAAGTTTATGTGATTGAGGGGGATGATGGTATTAGACATTTACAAAGGTTATTATGCAATGAATTCAATCTAGTGAACCTATATAGTGTAAATGAATGTGAGCCCCATATTTACTATGTTCCCAATATTGAACAATATGAAGAAGAATCTAATAAAATTGTGGATGATGTTGATACTGATTGTAGCTTAAGTGATGTGGGATCTGACTCTAGTACTGATTCTGAAGGATACAATTCTGAAAAATTAGAAGCACTTAAAGCACAAAAGAAAAGGGAAATAAATGAAAAACTTAGTGACTTCAAAGAGTTATACAAGGACATACCAGAAGCTAGGAAGTGTATGAAGTTATATTCTCTGGCTAACGAGAAAAGATTGAAATTGGAGAAGAGTGACCTAGAAAGGCTTAAGTATACTTGTGATATTGTTGGTTGTCCCTTTGTGTGCGTAATATCAAAAGAAAAGTTTGATGGGGTTAAAATCAAGACTTTATCTTCTGAACATGATTGTGGAACTGCATTTGATAACAAGACTATTGATTTTAGTACCATTGCACAATATTTCAAAAAAAAGTTACAGATAATCCTATGTACAAGGTTAGGGAGATGATGTTAGATTTGAAGAGAAACTTTGAGCTAAATGTTAGTCATGGAAAGTGCAAGAGGGCAAAGAGGATGATATTGGAGTCACTAGATGGTAGTTTTTCAGATGAGTACAATAAACTAGAGGCTTATGCTAATGAATTGAGGTAAAGTAACCCTGGTAGTGATGTGGTTATTACACTTTCAAAGCGTTCACTTGAAGAAGGAAGAAGAAGGTTGTTACACTTTTAAACTAGAGGCTTATGCCAATGAATTGATTACTTTTACTTGATAATCAATTCTGAACATCTTTGTTTGTTCTGCAGGGACTGCTTGATGCACTCAAAACAGTCTTTCCTCCGGCACATCACAAGTATTGTGTTAGACATATTGAGTCTAACTGGTGCAAACAGTACAACACTAGGAAAAATAAGAAGCTTTTATGGTGGTGTGCATAGTGCACATATGCAGAAGATTTCAAGGATCAGCTAGGAAAATTAGGTGACTTGAACAAAGATATTGCAGAGGCTTTGTTGAGGTACCCACCCCAGTCCTGGTGTAGAGCATATAGGTACACTGTATGCAAAAATCAGTCAGTTGATAATAACTTGGCTGAATCATTCAACAAGTGGATTGTGGATGCAAGGCATAAGCCTATAATCAAGATGCTAGAGGATATCGGAATCAATACCATGAACTTGTTAAGATAACATGAAGAATAAGTTAGGAGCTGGAGATATAATTTCAGTCCAAAATGCATGGACTTGTATAATGAGTACCTGCATATTGCACAAACTGCATGTGAAGTAAATGCAAATAGTCATAGAAGGATCTGACAAGCATTGTGTTAATTTGGCTGTGAAGAAGTGCACTTGCAGGTCATGAGACCTTACAGGAATCCCACGTCCACATGCTATTAGAGTTGTACTTCGTGACTCTGGTGATCCAACGACTGAAATCAACTGGTGGTATAGCAAGGAGTCATTTCTGCTGTCTTATAGGCACAAAATACAGCTTGTTAAGGGAGAAACATTTTGGAAGATTGAACCATCTCAATCAATGGAGCCTCCAGCACTTGTGAAATTGGCTAGTAGACCTAAGGTTAAGAGAGATAAGTAGAAGGGTGAGGCAATTAAAAGACAAGGAGTATGGTCACAGTCCAAAAAAGGAAGAATCATGACTTGTAGCAAATTTGGAGAAATAACTCATAATTCAAGGACTTATGGTCAGGTAATAATTTTACATTAACTTCAAAGTATTAAATACTAGACATGAATATTTCTAACTTGTCTTTTTTAACTATTTTAATCAAGGGAAAGAAGCAAAGTAAGAGAAGAAGAGTTGAGCAGGCTGTTGCCACACCTGAGTAGGCTGCTGCCACAACTGAGCAGGATTCTACCAGTTCAACACCTGCTGCCACAACTGAGCAGGCTACCACTAGTTCAACATCTATTGCAAAAAAACAAAAGGAAAGTAGTAGAGGAAGATGCCAAGTTGTTTGATAGAACATGAAACTGAACCTCAAGTTGAAAATGATATCAACTGTTCAGCACCTCAAGCCACTCAACCAAGTCAGGGCAGTGGGTTTAGGTTCATGCCTACACCTGGAAGAATGCTTAGGTCAAGAGTTATACATGATGAAGATGTTGTGCTTAGGCCAAGAGCTATATCAGAAGTAACTACAAGGCTCAAGATGAGACAACAGGTACAAATACCAGCTGGAACAAGGTCAATCAACTTCACAAGTGATCGTAGTGGTGTTAGTGTACCAACAGATCTGCCATATTTAGCCTCAACATTACAGTGGAAGGGGAAGGCTACTGTAACTGCAAATCAGCTGGAAAAACAAGGGCAAGAAAGAATTGGGAAGCTGAAATCAAGGAGAAAAAAAATGAAAAAAAAAGTATTATGTGGGATGTATTTACTGCAAACTTATAGACAGTTGTGTCCCTTTTAGTATTCTGTAATTTTATTTTTTTGGTGATGTAACTACTGGAGTTACTGTCTTCTCTGGTGATGTAATTACAGTTATTTGGTGCTATTTTTAGTGATGTAATTACAGTTATTTGGTGCTATTTTTTTGTGCTGGTCTAGAGATGTAACTACTGGAATTACTGTATATTTCTTGATGTAATTACAGTTTCTTGGTGCTGTTCTAGAAAATTACTATTGGAATTACTTTGTTTTGGTGATGTAATTTCAGTTTTTTGGTGCTGTTTTTGGTGATGTACTGTGTTGTAAGCATTTATGTTTGGAAAACAATGTTGACTTGTTGTCCAGCATCCTCTTGTATATATGATATTAAATCGAGAAGTGAGACTATTTATTTCTTATCCAAAGCTCCAGGTGCATATATTAGTCCCATATGATCATCACCAAAGTTTATGTTTTTGGTGATCTATGTTTTCAAACTAAGTTCTAGTACTTAAAAAGGGACCATATGCCATAAAATAATTCAAACTAATTTCAAACAATTGACAAGTCAGTAGATAGAACATCAAAACACTAGTACTTGAAAACATAGAACATCAAACCACTATTGCTTGGAAATATACATTAACAATTGATGTAATTGTTTTACAATGGCAAAAAAAATTCTAGTACTTAGGAACATACATTAACAAGTGAAATATAGACCATAGCCATCTTCAGCAAACACAATTTACTTCATCCATATTGCCGCAAGTAGAGCTGAAATCCAAATAAACATCTTCATCTTAACCTCTTTATCTTCGATTTCCCTTACTTTGTTTACTTCAATATTTTTTGCAACCTCCAAATCTTCAACTTTTTCCAATAGCTTATCTCTTTTTATGTTGAACGACTCAATAATTGCTTCAACATATTGATTGTAACATTAGCAGCATCCAATTTACACTGCAACTTATTAATTTCTACCAAAACTCGGTCCGGAATAGGTTCGTCTTGTCATTCCCAATATCCACACGACTCATTAACAAAAATGAACAATAATTAGGTTAGAAGGAATAAAAATTTAATTTTTGTACAAACAATTAACAAACTTACTTCAGGTTTTACACATTTATAGAATCTTCTTTCGGGATTTTGAGGTGTGGTCGATCGGAAGTGATTGGCTATCTCTCCACAATGGCACCTCCTCTTTGATGTAGCACTAGACTCCGACATTTATGATGAAATTTATTGAAATAGGCTGTCTTGATAGAGCTAATAGCATAGAGGATTTGATGGAAATGGCAGTAGGATTATAAACTAGGGTTGGGGTTTAATTTGGGCTATAAATCGTTGGGCAGTGGCTTTGGGGTATTGTTTGGTTTATAATGGGTTATGGGTTGGTGGGTTTCATGGAGCGGGTCGTCTCTTATGTGCCCACATTTAAAAGAGGCAAGGATGGATGCCGCGTGACACCTCCGTCTAACTAAGGGTCGATTTGTTAGGATAGTTGGATGACAGAGACTTTTATGGCCCAATAGTATAACGTGGGACAATTTTAAATAATTTATCATATTACAAGGATATACCAGACTCTTTTCCGAATAAAAAATGAGAATATGGAGGAATAGGATTTAGAAGAGTGGGTCCCGCTGGACCGGGCTAACATTGATTTCAGTTTGCCTTAGGCCACACAAGCGAAGAGGCAAAAGGCTAATATGAAGCAAACGAAACGTCGTCGTCACCCTGGAAATAGTCACTGTACTTTAGTTATTCTAATTTTAGTCTGCTTTTTTCTGGCAATCGGCGCACGAAAATGGCAGCCTCAGAAATGCTATCGAAGGAGCAATTGCTTCATCTTTTTGATCGCTTCGCGTTCCTCACCTCCCAACCT
Source organism: Nicotiana glauca (assembly GCA_026770625.1). Classification (NCBI taxonomy): domain Eukaryota; kingdom Viridiplantae; phylum Streptophyta; class Magnoliopsida; order Solanales; family Solanaceae; genus Nicotiana; species Nicotiana glauca. The sequence goes on from MU719472.1 coordinate 108,547, forward strand.
GGTACAGACCTCTTCCCTTCTTCAACTTCATTTGCAACTTTACCTTTTTTCTGTTTTTTATATTTTTTTTATATATTTTTTTATAACTTAATGTAAGAGGTGTGTCATTTATACTTACTTTTCTTACTGCTAAGTATATTTTAATTCCTCAACAGATGTCAAGAAAAGAATTGCTGATGCTGTCAGCGACAAGCAGGTGAAAATTTCGTCCTTGAAAATTACTGTTCTTCAACTTTAGTTAAGAGTAATTAGATTGTTGAATTTATGCATCTGTATCAGCTTAAGTTTTAAGCAGTTGATTCTGTGTAGCTATATATATCAAAGGTTCTTTTATAAGTTCTATTAAGCAAATGCTGAAGCAGCTAAAAGCTCAAAAAGGCTTCTATGAAAGAATTTTGGTAATTGTTTGAAACAGAATGTTGCTATGTAGTGAAAGAATGCTCTTCTTTTTGGCATGCTTTTGAAAAAAAAAAAAATTCTTTCTGCTTGGTTACTTTGTGCTCGATTCTTAAGAAAAAAAGGTTTCTTAAAGGTTTTATCTTTATGTGAAGTTACTTTACCATTCATACAGTTTTTCCTCAATATTCAAATTAACTTTTTTATTGCAACATTTTTGCTAGCTAAGTTTTTGGATATAATTATAATTGGGCTCTGAGACTGCAGTATGCATGTGGAGTGTGGACGACATGAGTTGTGCAGACGTATGATAAGTGAAGAATGATAACTTATTAGTTTACTATTTTACTGTACTAGAGTCTTTTCTAGTTAACAAATGTTTGATTTAATGATTGATTTTTCCGGAAATGCTTGTGGCATTTACTATGAGAAGATTCAGTTTTTGAATTTCCTTTTGAAGGACCTATTAAAATAAATGAGTGGACAAATTATCACATAAGATATGCACAAATATTTGTTTCCACGTCCATGAATTTAATCAAACTCCTTTTGGAAAGCATCAAATCTGTTTCTCCGCTTGGAAAAGGCCATAATGATCCCCTGAGCCCAAGTGTATATTCCCCACTCCTAGGGGGTAGGACGTCATGGGACTTCTGTTCATCTTGTATGTACTACATTGGCGCATGAACTAGCTATGCACTCAAAGGAAGTTCCTAGTTGGTTTTGTTCCTCTCGATGTCCTCTATTGGGGAATCAAAACCTAAATGGAGCATTATAAGGTGCAACAATGTATTGCTAATGGTGCCTTAATGGAACATATTAGAACAAGAGTACCTCATGTGAACTCTTAAGGAAACAGATACCATGTCATGTTTGTTAGCAATCTGTATTCGAAAATATATTCAAAAATAAAATTGCTATAAAAGCTGAAATGCAGAAGAACAAAATTATTCCGAGCCCGCTGAATTCATAGTGTTTCTTTAAGGAACTTAATCCCCTCCTAGTACCCGAGGTTTAGGATTATTTCCTCCCAGGATAGAACGGATTACCCACACCGGTGTAGCGGTACTTCAAACCCCAGTGACAGCGAACGCAAAGAACAATAGTAAATCACACTTACTGTTTTTTATCCTGTTAAAACAATGCAGAAAGAAGAAGGAGAAATCAGAATTTCCGTAAGGAAAATCTGAGGGAGAGTTCATGTATTTATAGCCAAAAAATGTTGGGTTATACTGAAGAGTTACAACTCTTCATATAAGGTTGCAATTCAAAATGGCTGTTTTATAAAACGACCATTTATGCAAACCGTCAAATTCAAATTATAACGGGAAAGTTAAAACGGATGAAAATTGAATTACCGTTATAGAAACAGTCTAATTTGGATTAGGTAATATTAACAAATAAATTTGGTCCAAAAAATTAATCAATCAAATCATTTGACCAAATCCAAATCCAAATCCGAAGCCAAGCCGAGCGATGACGACGGGACGAGACTTGCCTTCTTTTCAACTCTTTAACGATGTCCCTTTGTCAAAGAGGGAATTTCAAAAAAATTCATTTTCCTTCCGTTTCCCATTCACTCTATTTTAAGCTCTAAGAAGCTTAAACCCAATAATGTTGGACTTGGGAGGATCATTTGTGATTGGCTTCTTATTTCTGTATCAATGCAGTAAGAGTTAATTTTTGGAGAATCAAAAATGCCTTTCTCATGAATATAATAGTTGTGATTTCCATTGACTTGTTTAATGTCCATATCTTCCATATTCTATCAATAGTTAATTTTCTCCATTTACGGCTGTGCTTTGAAATTGAAAGATGGAACATCGTTGTATGCAGGAGGCTGTTGCTGTTACCACTGCCATTCAAGAGGAGATATTTTCCGAGATGGGAATTGGTGAGCTTTAAATTACTCATGCTTTACTTCAAGGACAGTTCAACTTAGGCAATTGTTGAGTATTAAAGAGCAAGTGCTCTTCTTTCTGCTGTATATCATACGTATGTTTGTCTGTACATATGTTCGAGCATGCGTTTAAAGACTAAGCACTTTTTACTCTAATCTAGTTGAACTGTGTCGCTTGGTCATTATATAGTGGTCCTTGTTTTACAAAAAAGAGATGCCAAACACCAGTTTTGCAGATAGAGCTGAGAATTGCAGATCTCTTACAATGTGATTTTGCAGAAGTGGTTAATATATACTTGTGATGCTGATGGTATTTCTGCTGTTTCATAAAATTGTATATTTAGCTTGGAAGAAGAAATATATTGCCCACTTTCTACAGGATGATAATCTTGTCATTTTGCTTGTTTCTTAGTTTAATTTGATAAGAAGTGAGATTGAGTTTCTGCTCTCTTTTTGTTATTTTCATTATTTCAAAAACTAATACTAAAGTTTACCATTGGTGATATGCGGTGTCATCTAATAAATGGGGAAAAAGCATACCTCCAATCGTTATCCATGCTTCATATAGTTATATCATTATAATACTATAACCAACGGGAGATCTTTATTTCTCTGCTGCAGATCCAAGATTTGGTCTCGCTTGCTTGGGGAAAATAAACATGACCTATGAGAGTGATCGAGACCTGATGATTCATTTTTATGAATTTGTTGCAAAGTAAGATCAGCCTATTCCGTCTGCGTATTGTTAAGATGAACTTCCATTTTATGTTTATTTCCCCTTTATACCTTTTGAAGAAAATTTCTTGGCAGTGTTCAATAGGATATTGAGGCCATTCTTGCTAACAAATCCAATACAGATGTAATGAATGTTGAGTTCTCTGAAGAAAATAACTTGGATTTTGTTCCTTCTATTTTACTGGCCATGAAGAGAAGAAATGGCGTGTGAAGAGGCCGAGCTTGGTCCAGACGGGTTTGCTGAAAGATTAAAGATGCAACAAAATTTACAAGAGCAGGTAAGAGTTCTCTTCTCTTGATTCTTAATGTTGCTATAGATGTGGTAATAATAGTGGAAATAAACATTTTGACAGCAACTGGAGATGCTGAAGTACATGCGCAACTTTCACATGGACGATCAATCTGCAATACTTGAGAAGGTAAGGATGAAAACCTACATTAAGACGATCTCCTCACGAATGAGGATGCTCGTTTTATAAACAAAACATTAAAAAACATGAAATCTTGCTTGAAAAAATCTAGCTAACATCTGTAGAAGTTAAAGAGTACCTGAAGCAATGGGGTTTGTCGACCACTAGTTTTTGTCGTCAGAGTTTACAACTCCATCAAAGTGATGGAACGTACTTTGCATGTTCTACCAATGTTCTTCTAAATTGACTGGCATGTTTGACAGATTCACCAGCAGTTGGAGAAGGCCAACTTTGACACTGAAGCTTCTGTGCTGACAGTGGAGCAGATGCAGGATGTTGTTCGACGGAGAGTATCACCTTTGTTCCAGCCTAGATAATCACGGAGCTTTCGTGGTGTTTCTAGTTTTTACTTGCATTTTAATTCGACTGTGCCATTAGATGTTGAACCATGGCTCCCCCAGTCACACCAAGAGGAAAAAGAAAACGAGTGAAGAATAGCAGCTGCTTGCTTTGCTGCAATCAAATGGTTAGGGAAAATTTTCTGCTCTGCTGTCTAGTATATACTGGCTGAAAATTTCAAAGTCTATTTATGAATTGGTTTAAGTACATTTGTTATCTATTTAGTGATGGAATTATACCTGTCTCTTGCGCTGAAGTAATGCTAGAAGTTCTGCAGCTTAACAGAAATGGAACTTCACACGGCCTCACTTGTACATCAATGTTGTTTGCTTAGGAATTGGATTCATTTAGCGATTCAGAAGGAAATATTGAAAGTAGAAATTGGGCAACCTTAAACGAGGGATTCACACGGCAAAGAAATGATGATGATGATTGATGGCAGGGGCAGATGTAGCCTTTTGGTTAGGGTTCCAGTGAACCTATAACTTTCGATACAAAGTATAAATTTATATGTAAAAACTTATTAACATTTTAACAATATTAGATTTGAATCCACAATTTTAACGATACAGTAAACGTAATGTTAAAAATCTTAGAAGTTGAATCCATTAAATTTAAATTCTAAATTTGTCTCTGATTGATAGACATTCTTAATTGTTAACAACTTAAATAATATCACACCTCTCTGGCTCTCTTAGCCTCGGGTCTTATAGCCTGTTTGATCAAGCTTTTCCAAAATCAAAAGCATATTTTTTTCTTTCAAAGTTGTCGTATTTGGCCAAGCTATTAGAAGACAAAAAAGTGATTTTCAATAGAAGCAGAAGCAATTTTGGAAAAGTAGAAAAAAATAGTTTCTTCTCAAAAGTATTTTTTTGAAACGGAAAAGGGCCAAATATGTCCCTATATTATCAGAAAAAGTTTAAATATATCCCTTGTTATACTTTGAGTCCAAATATACTTCTGTCGGTATACTATTGGTTCAAATATATCCCTTTTCCATTAAGTTTATCTAAGGAGGACATGCAATCTTAAGTGACGCTGTCATTTGATGAGGTGTATGCCACATTGTTTGCCAACTCAGTGCCCCTAACCCATTTTATCCCTCTCTTCTATTTTTTTTCCTCCACTAAATTTTTTTCCCCTCCACCGTTATTGCCACCAATACCGCTACCATGAAAAATATTGTATTTCAAGTTTTAGTCTTTTATATCTGGATTAGGGGCGCTGAGGTGGCATGTCATGTGATATCCACCTCATCAAATGTCACTACCATGTAGGATTGGATGTCCACTTAGGATAAACTTAACAGAAGAGGGGTATATTTGAACCAATACTATTACGGTAGAGATATATTTGGACTCAAAGTATAAGAAGAGTATATTTTAACCTTTTCTCATAGTACATGTATATATTTGGCCCTTTGCCGTTTGAAAAGCATTTTTGCGAAAAATACCCTTAGAAACACTTTTAAAACTTGGCCAAAAGCTAGTTATTGCTTAGAAGTGCTTTTCAAATTAATTAGCTAAATACAAACTGTTTCTCACTAAAAATACTTTTGGGAAAAACACTTCTCAAGATTTTGAGCCAAATAGGCTATTAGTATAATAAAAAATAATTGTAAGTGTAGCTAAGCCACTTTAATCATTTAAATTCTTGGAAAACTTTGAGTCATATGAATTAAATTTTCTTCTATTTTTCTTTTCATACTTCTAAAACTTATACTTGCAAGCTGTAATTTTACCAAAATAAAAGTGTATAATAACCCGTTTGGTCAAGTTGCAAAAATTAGTGTTTTTTTCACAAGTGCTTTTCTCAAAAGTACTTTTGATGAGAAACAATTTGTGTTTGGCTAATTAGTTTGAAAAACACTTTTGAGCAGCAATTAGTGTTTGGCCAAGCTTTAAAAAACTGATTCTAAAAAAAATGCTTTTGGAGAGAAGCTATTTTTTTCTGCTTTTCCAAAACTGCCTCTGCTTCTCCTCAAAAACATTTTTTTTTTACTTCCCAAAAGCTTGGCGTAACAACTCAATTGTTGGCAAAAAAAAAAAAAAAAAAATAAATCAATTGGGAGGGAGAAAAGGATTTGGTGCGACGAGGTCACACATCCATATGTGGATAAGCGATAAGGTCTTTTAATATCACTCACTCTCTTCTCTTTTCTTTTGGCAACGTCAGTCCCTTCCTCCTCTGAGAGTGTAAAAATGGCAGTGAGTTTCAGTTTAGTTGGAGCGTTCAAAGGACTCTCTTTAGCTTCTTCCTCTTCTTTCCTTAAAGGTGACTTTGGTGCTGCTTTTCCCGTCGCTCCAAAGTTTTCGGTGTCGTTTCCGTTGAAATCTCCGTTGACAATTGAGTCTGCTCACAAGAAAGGAGCTGGTAGCACTAAGAACGGTCGAGATTCTCCTGGTCAGAGACTTGGTGTCAAGATTTTTGGTGACCAAGTTGCCAAGCCCGGTTCTATTATCGTTCGCCAGCGTGGTACTAAGGTCTTGATTTTACTTCTTTATTATGGGTTTCCTCTATATTCTGCCAATTTTTGCTGAAAGTTCAGATTTTTGTATGTATTTTCACGACTCTGTCGGGTAATTCTGACTTCAAAATCACTCATTCGTTGTGCTTAAAAAAGAATTGAAATACAGTTGTGGAATAAATTTAGGAGATATAATAATGTGGTAGTAGTCCGATGCAGAGGCGGAAAAGGATTTTAACTATATGTGTTCTGGATTTTAGAACGACAGACTTTAAGTGCTTATGATTGGGTTTTAAAATTAAATTTTTGTACATATTTAAAGAATTTCTTAAAAAAAAAATACATTGTTTGAGAAGAAGCTATTGAGTTCGGCGGAACCCATAGCCAGGCTTCTAGCTCTGCCCCTGGTCCAACGTTCTAGAATTCAAAGAAACCGGGCGGGGCTTGTAGCTCAGATGATTAGAGACATGGATACAAAGCACAGTGTCAGGATCTGAATCTGATAAGTGATGAACCTTGGGCCTAACTGAGCCTCAAAAGCTAGCTCATGAGTGGAGGATTGCCTAGGACTATATAAGGAGTCAAATAATCCCATGCCACACCAACGTGAGACTGTAACATAATCCATCCATGTTCGGAACAATATATATCATCTGAAAAGAGGAAAAAACCGAGTCTTTTGTGTAAAGAATCACCGCTTGTCATTCTTGGACAAATTTCTCCTTTCATTTTTTCGGTTTGTCTTGCTGGACATATGTTGTTTCTACCTATAGATATGAATATCTCTTTTTATCTTTTTGTGTTTCTACTTCCGTGAATTTGAAAGGGTGATGTCTTTCTATCTTTTTTATACGTGATGTGCACAAAATGAGCCATTGCCTCAACTAGTGCCTCCAAAATGCTATATTTTTTGGAATGAGGATGGTCTCCCTTTTGCAATCAATCGTGATTTCAAGCCTGCGTGAGCTATAACTCTTCAGTGATGTCCGTAAAAGACACGAGTAATTGATGTCTAGCTACACATAATAAGCTAGTAGGTGAATGATGAACAAGTAGGTCATCTATAATGCAATTCCTTCTTTTGCAGTTAGGGATTTACAAGGAAGAAATGCTTACATCTTTCTTATGAATGGTGTTCTGGACGTTGTGATAGTTTCTATTAAAAAATAGATTTGGGACTAACTTAAACCTAAAAGCTAGCTCAAAGGGCGAGGATTGCCCAAAACCATATAACGAGACAACAGCCCGTTTCCTCCTCCAATGTGGGACACTCAACAGTTCCTTTTGTTGTTTAATGGTGATTGAAATGAATTCAGATGGACCAATTCAAGCGGAGTATGTTTCAATGTCATTCCAGCTTTGTTGCCCAATATCTCACAAACATACATGTGCCTATTAAGTTCCGACGTCCTGTCAATTTCCTTATTCCATTGTTCTGACTTTTAACATTTGATTTAAATTTTATTTGTTGGAAATCTGTGGATTGCCTACGGGCCGATAAATTGACTACAAAATGAGGTATTGAAGGTTAACTGGATACGTCTTTTGCTGTTGTCATTTGAAGAATAAATTGCTATATGTTTAAGGTTCTGACCTCTGATTATCTGAGTACCTGACCTTACATGAAAACATAAAATTGGAAGTTTTCTGGAACAAATGACAGAAGGAGGTGTAATTAGCTACAGCTCATAAACATTTCTCTGAATCCAATATGTGAATCTTTTGGTATTTCAAGGCTCCTAATTGCCGAATTGAGTTGTTCTTCTTTTACCAAAGGTGCAACTTTCTGATAATAAGATGCTTATGCTGAGCTGCATAAATTAGTTTTGGCTATGTTTATATCTATCAATTAGTTAATAAAGGGGTTAGTGCCAATGATTGGTATTATTTTCTGCTCAGAATTGCCCCCGTTATAGTTGGCTTGTTTGATTTAAGATAGTTCAAAAGTAGTAGTTCTCCATCTAGCATTGCCCTGTATTCTGTTTTCTTGATGATTTACTCATTGTCCTCTTGGTAATGCTTCCAGTTTCACCCAGGAAAAAATGTTGGACTTGGCAAGGATCACACGATCTTTTCTTTGATTGATGGACTAGTGAAATTTGAGAAGTTTGGGCCTGATAGGAAAAAGGTTTTCTCTTTCTTACTGCTTGTATTTGCGGTCGCACCAGTGTGATTAACTGATACTGAATGTGAATAAATGTGCAGATAAGTGTTTATCCACGTGAGGTGCAACCTGAAAACCCCAACAGTTATAGAAACCGAAAAAGGGAGTCCTTCAGAGTACAACGTGAACGCAGAAAGGCACGAAGAGAGGGCGTCATCCTTCAGCCTCAGTTGATACTTGCCTCAGCTCCTGAATCCTCCGAAGATACTCCCAGTCCCTCTTGCTGATATTGATCTTTTGGTGTTTAAACATTATGTTTTCGTTTCGGTTATTTGTTAGTAGTCACTTGGGAACATATGAAGGGAACAAGGCTACATTGTGCTTCTGCCATTGGTGTCTTTTGTTTGTAAATTGTATTATTCAAAGCATGAGTCCTTGTCACAGGTTGCATAAGTATAGAATGAAATGGGTGATCTGGATTCTTTAACTCCATTAATGAAGATGAAAAATGCACTCCTCCTTTTAATCCTCTTTCCATGTTTGGGGCATAGCTGCCTAGGTGTTCTTTTGTAGACTTGCTATGTACTTGAATCTCAATTTTGTAGCCCCATGATCAAATCAATTCAATCACCTCTCTGTCTTTGGTTGTGGGTGGTGCAACTGAAGTGCAAAAGAGAAGATATTAAAAGAGAGAACATTTATGCTTCAGCCTACAGGATGTTGGTTGCATAAATCTAGTTTCTTAATTCTGTTTAGGCCTGTATTTTCTTTACAAATGCAAGACACACAACTGATATATAAATAAAGATAACGAGATTTTGAAGTAGCCACAACCACAGACAATGAGGCTGCTTCCTCAAGCTTTAGAGCCTGGTTGGAAAGCCACCATGTAATTGGATTTGGGTGTAATTGAGTATAATTACCATTTGGGTGTAATTGAGTATAATTATCAGGTTATTTTTGAATATCTATTCTTTTTTCTTTTTAATTTTTTAAAGTTTCTAAATTCTTTTTTTTTTCAAATATTATTTTTTACATTATTTATTTTTTATTTCCTTATTTCTCATTTCCCAACCTTTACTTCATGTGTTTCTATATAATTTCTCATATTTTATTTCTTTATTGTTTTATTAGATTTAGTTATGTTATTATTCTAATTTTCCTAAAAAGTTATACCCCGTAATCTTAGAAAGAATAAGTTGTCCACAAACTTGACTTATAATGAGTGATGTCATTAAAATTGAACTTTATTATTGGATGAGGTTATATGCAAACTTAACTATGTTAAAATAATATATTATTTTTTTAGTATTTAAGTAATATTCTCATTTTTCAACTTTTATTTTTTTGTGATTCAATGTAGTTGCTCATATTTTTCTTCTTCATTTAGCATAATTGTGCTATTATTCTAGTTTTGAAACTCCTCCTCCTAATATTAGAAATACTGAATCATTAATAAATTTAGCATATAATGAGTGATGTCATAAAAATAGGATCTCATTGTTGAATGAGGTTATAGACTTATTTTTCCTTTTCTTTTAAATTATGTTGAAACTTATTTTATGTTATATTGTAATTTTACATAAGAGTATTACGTTAAACAAAAAATTGGATTTTAGATTTTATGTTATATTTCCACTTTCATTTTATTTGCTTTAGTAGTATTCACTTATTAATCCAAATCGCATGCCATTCGTTTTTCAGTTAAAGTTGCTATTATTATCTCGTAAAATATTTGAGTAATGTTATGACATTAGATTTATAAATATTAATTATTTTATCAAGCATGCAGTCCATGATGTTCTTACATTAAAGTAAAATATTTTTAATTTAACAAAAATATATCAATTATTTTTACAATATTAGTTACAAATATATGATAAGTAACTAGTATTATATTTTCAAGAAGCAATATCTATTTTAAATGTCAAATTTAATATTATTTATAAATGCATATATTTTGTTAAATCTTAACTTTTAATTTTTGATAATTAATTTTATATTTAAAATTTAATATGACAAACAAACATGTCATTGTAATTACGATACAGTGTAATTACACAAATTCCAATTATCAGGTGGCTTTCCAAACAGACCCTTACTGTTCTTGAAACATTAGAGATCACAACCTTCTCGTTTGTCCAAATGTTGATCTCGTCGTGTAAAACAAAAAACATTCTACCATCAAACCAAAAGAATCAACGTAAGGAATATGATCAGCACTGCTTGAAACAGTAAAGGGAAGCAACATTCCAATGTTTCAAGTTTGACAGTAAAATATACAGCAGTCAACACTAGACAATCTTTTATCTCACTCAAAAACAGACAGCTTCAAGCAGCAAAGGCAGCTCTCTGGCTTGCAGAGTCTCCTCCCTATGGCTTGCTGAAAAATCAAATTTCTACACCTGTTTCACGCGATAGTTGAATTATCCACGAGATTTTCCATAGAGATGAGCATACACAATCTTTGTCCGGTGCACCAGAATCATGCTTAGAACAACTGCAATAATGCAGAGTCCAGACATTGTCATGGAAGTAAGGAAGAAGCATATAGCACCTTCACACTTTAGAGGTTCATCTACAGAAAGAAAGCGAGACAAAACTGATGCCAAATTTGATTCAGTGCCACGATATTCATGAGCTTGCTTCGCAGCTTCCATATCATATATACTACTAGCAATAACACCAGAGAATACCATTGAACCAGCAGGATTTGCAAGAGTGAGGAAATTGTATAAAGCCCCAAAATTTCTCAAGCCAAACAATTCAGAAGCTGCAGCTGGCACGATCGCCCAATGAGCTCCATAACCTAGTCCAACTAAAAGAGTACCAATGTGCATAGCTCCAGGCCAACCCATAGCAAAGAAGAAGTGTCCAATGGCCATTATAACTTGAGCAATAGCCATTGCTGCATGTCTCGGATAGGCATAATCCCTGTTGTAAAAAGAACAATGTTATACGAGAAAAGTTTTCTTAGAATTGAACATTCGTGTAAGAAGTGAACGTTGTGTACCTGACGATTATTTCAGAAAAGTATCCACCCCCAATCCGGCCAAGGAAGTTCCATATGCTGATCATGGAAACAAATACATGTGTGTTATCATATCCTAAAGATTGGCTTATCTGACCCAAGTTATCGATCACAGTCAAACCAGATCCCGAACCAAAAAGTAGTGAGAAAAACATAAGCCAAAAATCTGCCTTTATTAAAGCCTGCATTAAGGTGAAGTCCTCTCCCCTATGAGGTCCCCTTCTTCTTTTGATCCTCACTGCTCCTTTAGCAGCTGCTTGAGCTAGTTTTGCTTGCAGTTGCGCAATTCTTTTTTGCCTTTCTGAAGCTGGAAGCGCGTCCACTTCCTTAGGCTTCTCGTCTTCCACTTCACTAAATATAATTTCATGACCATCACCATGCTCAGATTTGTTAGTTTCTTGTTTCTTTGACTCAGATAGAAGACCTTCTTCTACTGCTTCTCTTGGATCTTGAAAAAAACTCGAGGAGATAGGGATCACGACAGGAATTGCCAAGAGGATAAACAATATAGCCGTGAAGATTGTAATGGCAGTGTGGCTTAAATCAATGAGGTCTTCAACAAGCATAACTCCCATCAAGTAAGAAGCTAAGAGGAGGCATATGCTGTAAATAAACAAAAAGCTTAACCCATCCGAAGGCCTGACTTGTTTGTGGCCTCCAACAGGCCTGATTATAAACATGAGCGCGATAATTACCATTGCTGGTCCAACAGCTATCATAAATATAAGTGAAGCATGATTTGGAGAATGGATCACTGCATATATCTGTGTCAAAATTGCACCACCCAAACCAGCAAATCCCTTAAGTATCCCTACCACAGGGCCGCGACTTTTAGGGAAATTTTGCACACATGAGACGAGAGCTGCTGTGTTGAAGTAGGTCTCGCCATTTGTTCCGATAAATATAAGAATACACATCTGGAAAGAAGCAGCTAAAACTATGTCAATTGTTAGATCAAACTAGGAGTCCACAACACTGCATGATCAACATGGTCTGTAAATAAGTGAGTTTGATCCTATGTTGCACGGACTCTCCGAAATGCTACCGCACCCGTGTCAGATCCTTAAAAAATGCACTACTTTTGGAGATCCGACACACAACTAGCGTCATTGTCGGAGAGTTTGAGCAACATAGGTTTGATCCAATCGGAATAGAATAGCTAACGGAACACGTTCAAATGAATGATCGAACATTCTAGGAGAAGAAAATTCAGTTTATTCAAATGAAAAATCTTCTTACATTCTGAAGATTGTTGATAAACAAGCAAATAAGCATAGTTTTTATCAGATGAAGAAAATTGGATAAATATCAAGATATGGAGCGCTTTTTATAGTTAATTGGTGCAAAAGAAAACATGACTGCAAAATTAAAAGGAAAAAGACACTCCCAAGGGAAATTTCATTCATCAAAATTTGTCACTCAGTTAAACATCTAAAGCTGTGCAACCTTATACCTTTTTTAGCCTGTAAATTCAATGTATAGCATCCAAAATAGGTTGTAGCAGACTAATATATATGTCTCATTTTACCCTACGAGTTCAAAAGTCTCCTCTTTCTTAAGCTTCGTGCTCAATCAAATAGGTTCACATAAATTGAAACGGAGGGAGCAGAAAGAACAGTAGCAGAGTAGAGCTTTTCAACTAAAAACTACTAGAAATTAAGAAAGAAAGTTTAATCTTTTTGAAATCAGAATTAAACAGATTCGATGAAGAAAAAGATGAGGTACTCACAGCCCATAATGGTAAAGAAGGAGCTCGAGAAGTGACAATGAGCCAAACCCAACCATAGCCAATGAAGTTTTGAATAGCACCAACAAGAAGTGCAGCCCATAAAGGCAATATTTCACACAAAGTTCCAGCCAAGAATCCAACACTATCACCCAAATCTTTAGCCACACCCAACCTCGCAATTTGCCTCTGATTATAATTCAGAGACTTCTTAATCGTTGGAGAAATGCTGCCAAATAAATATCCAATGCCAGCACATGTCTGAATCCACATTGCAGCTACAAAAACAAGCCATCTGTTGTTAAAGAAGAAACCAACACTCTCTTTCAAATGAACCATTATTACAAGAGTCTTGGGATAGATATTCTTGAGCTTATGATCAACTATGATAGTTTTTAATCAAAGGACCACAGACATTGCTTTTATCATGCAAGTATGCTCACTTTCTTACATCTTTGTATGGACGGATGTTACTTTAAATATAATATTTATTTTGATTGTTACTTATATTTTATATCGTATCACTAAATATCTCGTTATATAACGATAAAAAAAATATCATTTTATGAAATGATCGATTTGATGTGATTGTATCATTACCTTATTTCTCTCTCTCATCTTGACCTTCCTTATTACTCCCTCCGTTTCAGTTTATGTTAATCTATTTCCTTTTTAGTCCGTTAAAAGAAAAAGGCCCCTTTCTATATTTGGAAACAATTTAGCTTAAACTTATAATTCTACCCTTTTAATGAGAAGCTTTTATAAACACACAAATACTCTAGCCCCTTTTTGACTTGTTTAAGACCAAAAATTCTAAAAGTCTTTATTTTTTCTTAAATTTCGTATACAGTCAAACAGGTTCACATAAATTGAAACAGAGAAAGTATTAAATAATTATAATTTATCTTTTACCCTATCTTTTTATATAATAAAATTGTAAATTTATTCTTTATAAAATAAGAACAAACAATATAATTTATTCAAATATTATATATATCAAAACGAAACAGTACATTACGATACATCGTGAAACTATACATAATTGTGAACTTTTTTTTCAAAGAAGTGAAAAGAAAAGGGATAAAGGTCGGGGACAGAGTATATCACAGTACTTTCTAGTAAGTATGATGTTTTGTCTGGTTGTAAAGTACCATAATTTATGTAACTGAATGAAAAGAAAAGAATCTAGCGGAAAAGGTGAGAGATAACGATCCAAAAGAAATACTATTAAGACTATAGAAGAAAACAAATTAAAGAGAGGGTACTGTCGCATGTTACCAAATCGAAGAGTTGTATGTTGCAGAGACACGACACCGTACGTTAAGTGGTGTGCCCCGCGCCAAACATTACCGCAGCTTCCTGCATGCTCTACTTATTTTGTGTTTACGTGGGGGCTTATATTGGCATCCTCCTCATCACTAGTCGCTACTCACCATATGTCTTCTAGCATTCTAAAGCTTATCTTTTATTTATTTACTTTTTGTTATTGCAAACGGAATCTTGAAGCAATAATAAAATTATTTTTTTATAACTTATATGTTACAGGTTTGAGTTGTAGAAGCAGACACTAATACTTGCATGTCTATATCGCATTTCTTGAGACGTGGCTCTTTCCCGGATATTGAATGAACACGAAATACATTGTGCAATGAACTACTCCTTCCGTTTCATATTAGATGAGGTAGTTTGACTCGGCACATAGTTTAAGAAAAAAGAAGAAGATTTTTGAAATTTATGGTTTTAAAAGCTTAAGGGGTAAAAGGTTTGTGGGGCCATTACATTTGTGTGACTATAAAAACTTTTCATTAATGGTACGTAAATGGGTAAAGTGAAGAGTTTAAAGTTGAATTGTTTCCAAATTTAAAAATATATCATTTGTTTTGGAACAGATCAAAAATAAAAGTATTTCGCCTAATATGAAACGGAAGGAGTATTATTTTTTAACTTTTCGTTATTTAAAGTTTATTGTCTTGTACCATTGAACACTTTATACTCCTAGGAGTACTTGATTTTATGGTTTAACAAGTTACTTAGTCGCTTGTTTTCTCTCTCTATATATGGTAAACTTATTAGAGATTGGAACATCTTATTACTCTATTTATTTTAATTTATGTGAACTTAGATTGGTCACGAAATTTAAAAAATAAAATAAATTATGTGCTCTTAAATAAGTTATAAAATTTGTGTGGATATGATTTTTTTGAAACTCATAAACATATCACAGTATTTGTGTAACTCTAAAACCGTCTCACTAAATGTAAGTTTAAGTTAAATTATTTTCAAACTTAGAAAAAAATTTATTTTGAAACAGATTAAAAAGAAAATAAATTCACGTAAATTGAAATTGAGGGTGGATACAGTCTATTTAATTAGTTTAGTTTTTAACATGTCGTCTCATGTACGAATTCAATTCTTTTTCTTGTGCCAAGGATGTAAAAATATTTTTATTGGTAGATGACGCCTATTTTCAAATTGTTAAAATTGTGTAAACGTGTTTATGTAGAAGGTTAAAATATCAAAAGGTGAAACTCTAAATCATTTATTTTACCTTCAAAAGTTAACGTAAAAACAATGCATAAAGCTTTGACAATACTGAATTGCTTCTTTTCCTTTTTGTTTTCAATAATTTCCTCTTTCGTTGGCTAACCACGCCTAGCCGACAGGTAGTAATGAAAAAACAAGGATAAAGTAAAAAAGATCAAACGTTACATTTGGATATGAAGCTAATAATAACTCATGTTGTTTTTCTTTTATTGGACGAATCTTAACTCATGGGGTTGATTCTCCAATGCAGTTGTTTGACTCAAAAATATTAAACTCTTTATAAGTAAATTAATTAAAGAAAATAAAAGGGTAAATCATAGCCAATTTCAATTAATACCGGATCGAAAGACAAAATAGATGCAATTGCACATTGTACGAATAAAATACCGAAGGATTTTATTTATGATAGGGTTCCACTTTCCCTCTCCTCGGGGGGGG
>MU719474.1:8878-30046 GCA_026770625.1 Nicotiana glauca
ACCATGATCTCTCCATTGTCTGGGAAAATCATCTGGTATTTGAAGGGTGATAAATTGTTCCTTTATAGTGGCAAGAATAGGGTGCTGGTCAAGTTTTGAGGCAGCAACATATTCTTTAACTCCTTTTGGTCTGTGTTAGACTAAGGAACGAATTTGGGTCCAGGGTGCAAAGGATTTTTTGGCAAAGGCTGAGTAAGGGTTTATGAGAGGTAGTTCAGTGGACGATACTTTTTGGTGTTCGGGTAAGATATCTACTTCATAGAGGTAATCATATTTTTTGGACAAGGTTTTATATAGAGTAGGGGACATATTCATTTTTGCAAGAGTAGAGGATGAGGATGATGGAAATGACTCATACATATTTAGTAAATTGTTCCTCCCTCCGAAAGGATAACCTGGCTCTGATACCACAGTACAAAGGAACATAGCAAGAGACTCCAAGAAAGCAAACTATACCATATATACGAAAGTTTCCCTACAAAAGGGGGCTGACTTCAACAACCCATAATGGACGGCTTGCCAAGCTACACAAACAGTTAATTTGACAAGTAAGATGCATCAGGGTGGCCTTTTCATTTCAGGTTACCTGTCCTAGACGGACCCAACCCCTGTGTTGAGTCCCCTAAGTCAAAATGCACATGATGCAGATAAGCGTTCCTACTAGGGATCCGGTGGGAGGTTTTGTTATACTAGGTTTAAAACCTGGGTGTATTGCTCTAGACCTGGCTTACCCGAGTGGACAACTCGAGCCGAGGATGGGAGCTGTGTACCGGTAACCAAAAGGTCATCCGGTTTTGCAACTCCTCCGAATCCTCGTTTTATTTTGGATATGACACTAACAGATAGAAGTCACGACCAGCGTGCACTCCTCAGGAGAGAGAAGAGAGGGTTTCGGCACAGTTTATATACAGTTCAGATAATATCAAAGTGGTAAAGCAATTAGCACATTTAGCAGGAAACATGTAGGAAAATCAGGCAAAGCCAAACATAACAATTATTCTAAGCTCCAATTCTTAAACCCTGAACCAGAGATTCTGGGTTGTTATCCCCAGCAGAGTCACCAGCGCTGTCACACCTCCTTTTTTCGCTACTACACCGCAAAAGGGTATAATAAAGGGAGTTTTTCAAATTAAAGGACAATCGAAACGGGATTCGTTTATTAAGAGATTCAGAGTCTCCATTTGGGAGATTTATGGTGTCCCAAGTCACCGGTTTGAATCCCGAATCGAGGAAAAGATTGACTCTATATTACAGTCCGTGAACCAGAATTCTGAATAAGGAATTCTGTTAACCTGGGAGAAGGTGTTAGGCATTCCCGAGTTCCGTGGTTCTAGCACGGTCGCTCAACTGATATATTTGGCTAAAATCTGATTTTAATATATGTTCAAACCTATGTGCATTTTTACCTTTTAACCGCTTTTTATTATTATTATTTTAATGAGAATTGCAACGTCGTGAAAATACATCTCGAACCACGTCACATCAATGCACCCGTGGTTATTGATATATTTCGACTCCGTTGAGATTTGGATTTGGGTCACATAAATGTGCACCCGAGTTTAAGAAAGTGAATTATTAAAAACGCGCTTAAAGTGACTAGAGCGTTATTATCTTTGGGGAAGGCCGTGAAATTCACTAAACGGCCCATCCTGAATTCTAAATATTTTATTTTAACAATTTATTGAGCGCCTCGCAATTTATGTATTTTATTTGGCGAGGCTTGTCTCATTTTATTATTTAAAAGGCAAAACTAAAAGCAACTATGGTTTTTCTGTTTTTATTGTCTCTAAAATAAAGAAGGAGTCCTAGTAATTTATTACTGGATTAAAGCACAATGGAAGGAAAATTGCATTTGGGCCTACCTCAGAAGAATGGCCTGTCATAAGCCTTGGCCCAGGCCCATACAAACACATGAATTTGACTGGACCTGGGCCGCTTACTAGAGTGCTAAGGCCCGAAAACCTTGTAAATAGTCTAATCCTTTAAACCCAAAGGATCCGCAATTTTAACTTATACTAAGTTCTTATAGAAGTTACTCTACATTAATACAAGTGTTTGACAATTTACTATGAACAAATTCATCAACTGGAACCAAGAATTCAATTTTATAACGACTTGATTATGTGATTTCGCTTGGCCCTATGCATGAACGAGTTAACGGACCAAGTTCAGAACAAATCAACTATTTTGAGATTAATTCAAACTAGCATTATTTGACTGATACTCAAGTAATTCCTCATTTAAGAACTAGATCGTTGGGATGCTGAACATGAATCCAATTTTTTACAATTACTAAAAAAAACAATTCAACTACACTACATTACACTATACTATACTGACAATATCAACTAGGCCAAATTAAAAACTGTTAACTACATAGTTCACATACTCTTAAGAATGAGTTAAACTGAATTAACAGTCTACAGGCTATCGATCCAAGAACAGTCCAATTACAGTTCAAACAGTTATTCTAATAATGCAAAATAAATATTAAGCATTCATTTAACTGGCAACTATCAAATTGTAAAACAATGGACAACATCCAAATGAGCAAGGTCCGGTGAACACTTTCATTTCAACTTCAATTCAAGCTACATCGAGGTGATTCGAAGATGTGTACCTGGCGATGGAAATACAACGAAGAAAAGGAGAAGATCAGCAGCAGATAACAACACAGCAAATAACAGCAGATGATCACAGGCAGCAGCAACTTTGGAATTCAGAATAGTCAAAACCAGTCTTACACCAGAATAACACTCGACCACATCCCAGAACCAGTTGTAAAACCCACACAGCAACAGCAAACACCCACAATAGACTCTACTGAACTTGACTGAAACAAGAACTCAATGGAACAGGAGGTTTCTAGAGATTTAGCATTTTTAGTTTTCCAAAACTCCTTTTTGACTGACCAAGAAGAGAACCAAAAGAAGAATCCTATCTGATAGCTTTCAGAAAAATATGAATGCCTAGCTTTCTTTTACGTTGACAGTAAACTGACCGAGATCGATCTTAACTCTTGAAAAACTGATCACTCTCAAAGCTCTCTTTTCTTTTCTTTTCTTTTCCAACTCACCAAGAAGAGCCCTGAATGCCTTGTCTCTCTATTTCTTTCACTTCTCCCCTAAGACTAATCAAAGAAGCCCCTTAACTCTGTCCCATCCCCTTTCCATTTATACCCAGGACAGACCTGCCTCACAACTCTCGAAACACTCAAACTATTGACGGAAAATCAGCTAGCCCATGATATTCCCTGACAGCCCACTACTATATGTTTTGTTTTTTGTTTCAAGGGTTATGGGTGACTTATTCTTTAATTACTCCCCATACCATTATGTCTTGTTCCCCACTATTACTAAACAAATGCATTATTTTAATGTTATACTAGTACTCTACTGATAGTCCACTCAGCTAGACCATTTGTCCAATTTTTAAATCCCAAAACACCCCTGAAACCCCTAAAACTATTGAAACTACTATCCTACCCCAATCCCCTTTCAATCTGTACTAATCCCCATCAGTTATAACCAATACAACTCATCAAATTCAATCAACAGTTCAAGCTGGAACTTAGATTAGATCAAATAGCATCAAAGTAAAGACCAATGAATCAGAATTCAATTAAACCCAAATGTCAAGAATGCAATTTCAACCCATCAAACTAAGACACAACTAGCAATTAAACAGACCTAAGTTCAAACATACAAGCACATGCGTTATTCGTGAAAACCAACAACACATTCAAAGATATTAAATCAGGGACGAAATAAAAACTCAAACTGTTAATGGTTCTACATAAAACCTAATGCTAATTTGAAGTAAGAGACTCCGAAGAAAAACAGAAATAAAGAAGAGGAGGAAGAAAGGAAATGATCAAGATTGACCGAGAATTTAAAAGGAAACTCGCCTGTCCAACTAACTCGCACCACGAACTCGATTTAATCAAAGTTGACCATCAAAGCGTCTTGACTCACCCGGAACTGAGGCTAATCATTTGTTCTTTTGTCAAGAAACAAATGACCAGCATCAGTTTCTGCAGTGAGTCGACCTCCTTGCTACTAGAGACCTAGACGTGTGACAGCAGTTCATTGAGAACTGATTTTGAAGTTTTAGGGCTCAGGCTCAGATTTGAGACTCGAAAGGATGTAGTGATATTCGAGGGAAAATAATGACGGATTATGTATGCGGAGGTCAAGGTGATTGTAGGGTGTGATTTTGGTGGTCGTTAGATGAACTAGGGTTTGAGGTCGATTCTTCGATCGAAGATTCGAAGGGTTTTGTCATGATTCGAGGGACAAGGGACTTAGATTTGGAAAAAGGGTGGTTTGGTGGTTCAGGGGTGTTATTTTGGTGGTCATCAGAGGTGGTGCCGTCGGGTTTCAGGCGGCAGAGAAGGGTGGCGGCTAGGGTTCGGGAGGGGTCGTCTCTGAGATGTCTGAGAGAGACGATGGGGCGAGAGGGGGTTTGGTTTGGATGGGGGGCGGGGTGCGTTATACATTTATATACGGGGGAAAGAATTGATCCTGGCCGTTTGATCAACTAAGATCAACGGCCTGGATCGCTCACTTAAGTGAAACGACGTCGTTCCATTTTCCTTAAGACCGGATCGGGCTTTAGATGGGAATGGATTGGGGCATGGGGGTGATTTGCGGCCGTTGGATCAAATGAAATGAACGGCTTAGATCAATTGGCCTGATACGACGTCGTTTCGGCTAATCTGGGGGCAGGCTGGACCGTTCGATCTTGGGAGATCAATGGTTCAGATTTCGCACATCAAAACGACGTCGTTTGGGTGGTCTTGGAGACTGATCAAATTGGACTGGGTGAGGCGTGTTGAATTGGGCCTGGGGTTTTATTTAATTTGGACGGCCCAGTCCTATTTCTCTTTTTTTTTCCATTTGTTTCTTTTCCTTCTTTTCTCTTTTTTAAATTAATTTTCGAAAAATAAAAACCCAAAAATCCTAAATTAAATCCTAAAACCCAAATTAACTTAAAAACACTAATTAAGTCATAATAATAATTATCACACATAATAAAAAGAAAATCACACAATTTGACATTAAACACTGAAATGCGAAGTACATTATTTTTGTAATTTTTTCATTTTTCATAAAACAACCACTTACTTAATTAATCCTAAATGTAAATGCAACATATTTTTGTATTTTTTTTATTTATTTAAACACATAAACATGTCAGGACAAATGCAAATAATGACAGAAAATTCCACGAAAATTCAAAAAATTGCACACAATAAAACAGACAATTTTTGTTTGGATTTCTTTGGGAGTAGTTCATATGGGGCAAAAATCACGTGCTCACAACTACAATATCCCGGCAAGGGATTCGACAGTAAAAGTAAATACGTCCTGGCAAGGGAGAAACAACTATAACCAATCTTAACCCAACTTATACTTATCTCAGCTAACACATTCTCAATCATAAGTAACTTCCACGAAAAAAACTTAATCCTTGCTCAATATCGAGAATCATCAATTAAAGCATCCGTAGTATCATTTAAGAACACAACAAATTTCAATTTAAGACTCACGGTCATATTCGACACCAACATATAGATGCTCGTCACCATGCCTATACGTCGTACTCAACAAGAAGCAAATAGCAAATAGGACACAACTCTTAATCCCTGAAGCTAAGGTTAGACCAAACACTTACCTCGAACTTCCACGACCAACTCAAGCCTCAAACACCGCCTTTCCTTTCGAATTCGGCTCCAAATTAATTGTATCTTGACATAATCGACTAAATAACATCAATAAACACTATACAATTCAATTTCAATGCTTAATTATCACTTTCTAAACATTCTTCCCAAAAAGTCAAAAATTGACCCCGGGCTCGCTTGGTCAAAATACGAGGTTCGGACCAAAATCCGATCACCCATTCACCCATAAGCCCGAATATATAATTTGTTTTGAAATCTGACCCCAAAACGAGATCAAATTCCCAAATAATCAAAAAGCCCTAACTTTACCCAAATCCCTAATTTTCTACCCTTAATCTCATGTTTTCGGCCTTGAAATCTAGTGGGAGTTGAAAAAAATGGAAAAAACGAGCTTAGGACCTATGAAGCTATGGTGAAGTTCCTCTTCAAAAATCGCCCAAGAGGTGTGGAGAAGATGAAGTTTATGAAAAAAGGCAAAAATTCCGTAATGCATTCTGTTTTTGAAACTTAAAATAACTGGTCGAATTTGGTCTTCGTGTTCGCGACAGGTTCATCGCCTTCACGATGAGTCAGGCCTGAGATTCCTTTGTGTTTGCATTAGTGGGCTCGCGATCATGCAGCACTAACTCCTCGAGCCCTCGCATTCGCGTCCAGGCGGTCGCGTTCGCATAGGGTATAGTACCCCTCCCCCAGGCTCATAAGCCTTCGCGTTCGCGTTACCAGGCCCGCGTTCGCGAACGCAAGACTTCCCAAAGCTTCGCATTCGCGACCAGGGTCACGCGTTTGCGTAGGATGAAATTTCCTTCAGTATGAATAACACATCACGTTCGCGATGGTCCTTCCGCGAACGCGAAGAAGAAAATACCAGAACACCAGAACTGAAAAACATGCAACTTCTATGAGTTCAAAAACCTTTTGAAACACATCTGAAACTCACCCGAGCCCTCGGGACTCCAAACCAAACATATGTACTAACTCAAAAAATCATATAAACTTATCTGTGCGATCAAATCGCCAAATTAACCCCTTAAACAACGTATTAAACCTCAAAATCAATGAAATATTTCAAAACTTCTTAAAATATCAAATTTTGCATTTAAGGACCGAATCCCATCAAATGGATTCCGTTTCTTACCAACCTTCCCAGAATTATCCTAAATTACATATAAGACATGTACCGGGCGCCGGAACTAAAATACGGGCCCGATATCGACATGTTCTAATCAAAATTCATTTCCAAATCGTTTAAACAATTCTAGAAAATAATTTTCTTTAAAAATTCATTTCTCAAGCTTGTGAACTCGGATTTTGATTCCGGGCATACGCTTAAGTCCCATATTTTCCTACGGACCCTCAGAGACCGTCAAATCATGGGTCCGGATCTGTTTACCCAAAACGTTGACCAAAGTCAAATTAATTCATTTTATAGTCAAAATTTATCATTTTCACAGATTTTCACATATAGGATTTATGGCTACGCGCCCGCACTGTGCATGTAAATCGAGGTGATTCTAAAAGAGGTTTTAAGGCCTCGAAACATATAATTCAATTTTAAAGCAAGTGATGACCTTTTGGGTCATCACAGAAAGTTATCTCTTCTTCTCTTATTCTACTTATCTTCTTGTTTTATATTGTTACTTTGAGCTACACTTTTTTTAATACGTTATCAGCATGAAGTCTCTAACCTCAAGGTTGAACTCCACTTATTGCGAGTTTTCACGAAAAAATGCGTGCACGAAAAATTACCCGTATTTTCTTCTGGATTGTACCACACAAATATTGGTGTGGTTGAATCACATGCCATGGTTTACTACTTCTAATGATTTTATCATTTGGCATGACCGGTTGGGCCATCCCGGTTCTAACATGATGCACAGAATAATAGAGAATGCAAATGGGCACACATTGAAGAGTAGAAAGATTCTTCAATTTAAGGAATTCTCTTGTGCTGCTTGTTCTCAAGGAATACTGGTTATTAAACCATCAACAGCTAATGTTATTGAATTCCTTGCATTTCTGGAACGTATACAGGATGATATATGTGGGTCTATACACCCTCCTTGTGGGCTATTCAAGTATTTTATGGTCTTGATAGACGCATCTACAAGATCGTCACATATGTGCTTATTGTCAACTCGTAATATGGCATTGGCGAGATTGTTAGTCCAAATAATAAGGTTAAAAACACAATTTCCAGATTATGCAGTTAAGAAAATTCGTCTTGATAATGCTGGTGAATTTACATCTCAGGCCTTTACTAATTATTGTATGGCTACTGAAATAAAAGTTGAGCATCTGGTTACTCATGTTCATACTCAAAATAGTCTAGCGGAATCCTTGATTAATCGCCTCCAATAAATAGCTATACCATTGCTAATGAGGACAAAACTTCCCCTTTCAGTGTGGGGACATGCTAGCACTTGTGCGCATAAGGCCAACCAGTTATCATGAAGTCTCCCCACTACAGTTGGCTTTTGGTCAGAAGCCAAATATTTCCCATCTAAGAATTTTTAGATGTGCGGTATATGTTCCAATTGTTCTACCACAAACTACAAAGACAAAGATGGATCCCCAAAGAAGATTGAGAGTATATGTTGGTTATGAATCCCTTCTATTATTAAATATCCGGAGCTTATGACAAGAGATTTGTTTACAGCCAGATTTGCTGATTGTCATTTGGATGAATCAGTTTTCCCAACATTAGAGGGAGAAAATAAATAGCTGAAAAAGAGATTGATTGGAACGTATTATATCTATCGCATTTAGATCCTCGTACAAATTAATGTGAACAAGAAGTTCAAAAGATCATTTATATGCAAAATGCTACAAATCAATTGCTAGATGAATTTACTAACCGTCCACGGGTTACTAAATCGCATATTCTAGCTGTAAATGCTCCAATTCGAGTTGATGTCCTAGCTAGACAATATGATAATGCAAATGTGTTTGGGCTACGCCTTAAATGTGGTAAACCAATTGATTCCAAGGATAAGAATACCCAAAAAAGGAAAGGAGCAAATGATCAAGTTGATCATAACATGGAGGCAATTTCTCAAGAGGAGCATAAAGGCATAATAATTGATAAGACCTCGCAGGAGGTTCTAGTACCTGAAAATAATAAAAATGAAAAGATCTCAATAAGTTATGTCTTTGTGGGAGAAAGGTGAAACCGAAATAATGTTGTTGTTGACAATAATTTTGCATATAACATTGCAGTTGAAGTAATGCAACAAGATGGGGGTTTTGAGCCAAAATATGCCGATGAATGTAGAAAGAGAAATGATTGGCCAAAATGGAAAAACTCAATTGAAGCGGAGTTGGCTTCACTCGAAAAACGTAAAGTTTTCAAACCAATAGTCCAAACGCCAGAAGGTGTCAAGCCAATGGGGTAAAAATGGGGTTTTTATGCGAAAACAAAATGTGAAAGGTGAAGTCGTAAGATATAAAGCATGATTTGCGGCACAAGGGTTTTCGCAAAGGCTTGGAATTGATTATATGGAGAGATATTCTCCTGTGGTTGATGCAATTAACTTCAGGTATCTAATAAATCTGGCAGTCCATGAAAAATTTGATATGCGGTTGATGGATTGTCACAGCCTACTTATATGGCTCACTGCACAGTAAAATTTTTAGGTAAATCCCTGAAGGATTTAAAGTTCCTGAAGCATATAAAAGTTCAAGAGAAACTTGTTCAATAAAGCTTTGGAAATCCTTATAAGGATTGAAGCAATCAGGGAGGATGTGGTACAATCGCCTTAGAGAGTATTTACTTAAGGAAGGGTACAAAAATAACCCTATTTGCCCTTGGGTCTTTATTAAGAGGTTTGGATCTGAATTTGTCATCATAGCTGTGTATGTTGATGGCTTGAATATCATTGGCACTTCTAAAGAGCTTCCAACGGCTGTAGAGTGTTTGAAGAAAGAATTTGAAATGAAAGATCTTGGTAAGACAAAATTTTGTCTTGGCCTACAAATTGAGCATGTACCAAATGGAATTTTTGTCCATCAATCAACATACACTGAAAAGGTTTTAAAGTGATTTTACATGGATAATGCACATCCATTAAGTACCTCAATGGTTGCGAGATCACTTGACATAAATAAGGATTTATTTTGGCCTCAAGAAAATGATGAAGAGCTCATTGGTGATGAAACTCCATATCTTAGTGCAATTGGGGTACTAATGTATCTTGCCAACAATATCCGACCATATATTGCTTTTGCAGTAAGCTTATTAGTAAGATTCAGCTCCTTCCCAACAAGGAGACATTGAAATGGTGTTAAACATATATTTAGATATCTTTTGGGAACTATAGATATGAGATTGTTTTATTCTAATGAATTCAAGTAAAAAATAATTGGCTATGCCGATGCATGTTATTTGTCTGATCCACGTAAAGCCCTTTCTCAAAAAAGATTATTTGTTTACATATGTAAGTACAACTATATCATGGCGTTCAATGAAACAAACAGTAGCTGCCACATCTTCAAATCATGCTGAGATAATAGCCATTCATGAAGCTAGTCGGGAATGTGTTTGGTTGAGATCAATGACTCAAAATATTCAGGAAATGTGTGGTTTTCTTATGAAAAAGGATAATCCAACTACACTTTACTCAACTGAAAGTAGGATACATCAAAGGAGATAGAACAAAGTACATTTCACCAAAGTTCTTTTTTCACGCATGATCTTCAACAAAATGGTGAAATTAATGTTCAATAGTTTCGTTCATATGAAAATTTGGCTGATCTGTTCGCTAAGGCATTACCAACCTCAACATTTGAGAAGTTGAGACAGAAGATTGGAATGCGGCGTCTTCGAGAAATAAAGTGATGTTTCATGAGAGGGAGTAAGATAGGTGATGTACTCTTTTTCCCTTAGCCTAGGTTTTGTCCCACTGGGTTTTCCTGATACGGTTTTGAACGAGGCAGCAAATAAACGTATTACAGATATGTGTACTCTTTTTCCTTCACTAATATTTTTTTCCCACATTATTTTTTCTTAGTAAAGTTTTTACAAGGCATAAGATTCACTAAGATATAATGGGGAAGATCATATTATAAAATTTTTAGTAAATGTGGATGTCTACTACTCCCACTACTTTTATCCATGACGTGAATAACCTCCCACTACTCATAACTATTACGACGGTAACTCTCACACGTGCATAATCTCTCACATGATATCAATTGTTAATATCATATTAAGACAATTATTTTGTAACCTTCTATGTAATAGTATAAATAGAGTCATCAAATCAAATGTGAAATCAAAAACACTTGAACACTTCATCAATCAAAGTTATCTCTTTTCTCTTACTTTATGTTCTTGTTTTGTATTATTAATTTAAGCTACATTTTTTTAATAAAAGTCATATAATATAATAATAACACAAGTTGAAGTGATTACACAAAATTAATTCTGTTTTCAAGGTCTTCAGAGAAGTAGATTAATATTAAACCTCTAATGTCAGTTTTAGCAAATATTATACAAGTATATTCTTATTTGCAAATCCCATTCTTCTTTTGTACTGTAAATTTCATTCTTAGTCTGAGAAGATTTTAAATGAGGATACATGGTCGGATTCATATAACTGACTTGTTTGATAATAAGCTGTAGTTGTTGTTGTTGTTGTAATTTCGTTCTTACAACTATAGAAATGAAGCTAAAGAAGCTGAAGAATGGAGTAATGCTCAATATTTTTTCAATCTTAAAACATTTACGGGAAGCCAGGAATCCCTGGTATTGTGGAAAAGTTAATATCAGATCTTGCAGTTGGATTTTCGGTGAAGAAAATGGCATTGGGGAGGAATGTGTGTGGGATTAGGGCTTGTCAAAACTACCTCATTTGGGAGGAAAAGAGTTACCCTGCCGAATATTCGCGAAGCCTTGCCGCACGGTATCCGGGTCAGCACAGAAATTGTACTTACCTAAATCTTAATTGCCTATTATACAAGCCTTGATGCCTGTAAGTTTTGTTAGCGTGCAATTTTCCACATTGTTTCCTTTACATTTGTTTTTCGAGCAGTTATTTCTTGTGAAAATTCGACTGGGTTATGTTGTTGAAAAAGATGTGATTTTGTCCCCATTCTGCAGATTATGATTGTGTCTGGAGTTTTGTTATGATGATCAGACGAGGCTGTTTTATGTATCAAGGGTAATTAGATGCCGTTTAGGCAGGTCCTACCGTTGCTAAATTGATGCCACCTTTAGTTGTCTTGGTCAAGATCAATGTGGATGGAGTAGTCAGTATTGGAGCTGCTAGGATTGTTTTTTTCGTTTGAGACCATGAAGGTAATAAATTAGCTTCACAATCGCAACATTTTTCTTTCAATATTGATGGTAAAATGATTGAAGCTTGGGCAACTTTGAAAGGAGTTACACTAGGTTGTATCTCTTTTTAATCGCTCGCTCCTGACCTGATTGTAGTCAAATGTAATTGGTATGCAGCCTATTTGTGTTATATGATGACTATCAACATATATAGAAAGCATGACATAGTAAAAATGATAGGAAATCATGGTTCTCTTTGGAAAAGAGCCAAAACAGCAGAGTTCCGCCTACTCAAAACTAAGAGGAGGTATTCCGGGATGAATCAAACATTTGAATAAGGGTTGCTAAGTCAATAATTTCGTCAAATGTTGGAGAAAAGATTTTTAATTGGAATAGTCCGAGACTATACATATCTCGTTCTCACTATCTATTGCTTTATCTCTGTTGAATATTTACTCAAGAATTTTTTTTTGTGTTACAGGGCCCCTCTAATTTGTTTGAGCCTTGCCTATGGTGGCTATAAACAAGTTTGAATGCGTATTTCCTTTAGGGCATGATTCGAAGATTTTGATCTTAATGATATGAAGATGAGAGGAGAGCTAGGTCTTATTCCAATGTGAAATTACTTTTCTTGGTTATGTCAATATTCAATGTAACCCGACTTTCTTATAGGTGAACTACATATTGGTTTTTCCCTCCATAAGATGAGCATATTGTGATTTAGCAAAAGTAGCAGATGGTGACTAGGGTTGTCACTAGGTTAGGCCTCTTTAATGAGCATAATTTTTCTGATGTCCTCAGAACAAATTTTTTCTTATTAGTATCCTTTAGACATCTTATGTCAGAAATAACTGCAGCTTTCTTTCATTTTTTGCCTGCTACCACTTATATGCATTGATTCAGGTATTTGCCAAACATATGTGGAAAGTGTGTTGTGTGTATCTGTGGGTGAATCTGCATAGCACAAACTCACTCTAGTCGTTTCACCTGTGGTTTGATATAGCCTGTGCTAGTGTGAAGTACAGAAGTAGTGTTATGCGCTAATCCTTGAGCACACACTCATCCTATAGTCGTTCAATTATGGTTTCATTTCATAGAGTCTCTAATTTTGAGAAGCAGTGTTATTGGCTAATCCTTATCCTTAATGGGTTGATCATAAATCTCTGTAGGCTAGCAATTTTCCTTTTCTTACTTTGGGATTTGTTTGATGATTATGTCTATGTCTATCTAAGTAAGAATGAGAGGAAGGGCTTTAAATTGAGTAAGTGGTTGAATAAGGATCTTCTACAGAATAAATTGTACCTTGTGGAGTAACATGGATTTATAACTTAGTTTAGAGCTATTACAGTAACTTAGTATAAGAGGTGGTTCACATACAAACTAAGTGGGTCATGTAGGCAAACATTCATCCTTCGCTCGAGTTAAACTTGAGAAAAATATAAGAGAAGGAATAAAAAAGGCAAAGGAAAAGAGAAACTGGATATGGCCAACTGCGCTTAACTCAGTACAATTAGTTTATATGTGGTTTTACCAGTAAGGTTGGGCTGAGTAGCTAAACCGTATGTTTCATTACTTCATTTGCAGATAAAATTACTTGCAAATAATGTTACGTCATTGGCATGTTGAAGTTTGTTTGTGAAGCTTTGGTTTAGAACTTGACCTTTGATTAGATTGTAATTTTCCATTGCATTCTTTCCAAGTTGTTGGTTCTCCAGAACAATATTTTTCTCCCTTATCTCTTTTCTGTCTTTGTTAACTCTCACGTGTATCCACCCAAGAGTCGAAGTACAACTATGGTTACATAAGCTGTGTTTAATGTGGACTTCTTTTCTCATTTAATAAACACCTTTTCCATCTGTCAGTAGAAATGTAATCTAACACTTCTACTTATTTTTGTGTGCTTTTTTGGATCTTTAATTTATATATTGTTCTGTGTAAAACTACTCTTGTCCAAGCGATATGATAATATTTTTGAACTTTTCTTCTCATTTGATAAGCACTTCTCCATCTGTCAATCTGATCGTTGAAGTGGATATGTATTCTAACACTTTTTACTTAATGTTTTCTGGTTTGATTTTTCAGATCTATTGATTTGTATATTATTTCGTGTTATATATATTTATTTCTTTGTGATATGATGATTTATACCCTTGTGATATGACTTGTTATTATGATAGAAGTTGACTTTGCTCTGTATCCAGAGTCTAATGTCCTTAAAATGGATAGTAATTGATAAGTGCAAAGGGAAAAGGAATCTAGTGCACATGCATACAGGGTTGACCTTTGGTTTAGTTGAAGAAAATAAAATATAATGGCAGCTGGAAACAATTAATTCCTAAATATAAAATTATGAATAAGAAGAAACCAAAGAGAAGACAGAAACTTTAAGAGATTGTTTCAAACTTTTGATTTGTACCTCAGCTACTCTTCTTCTTTCCCTTGCAATTTAAGTTCACAACAGTTTCTGTTATCACTACTTAAAAAGAAAAGGAGAGATGTCTTCAGATCAATATTTGTATGTGAAGAAAATTCGTCCCCTCGAACGTCTGCAAGCCATTGAAAGAGAGTGGGGCTTCCTCTTGTCGCCGGGTATTGCAATGGAAGAAATCAAGTTCCTTAAAAGGGAGTTCAAATTCCTCGATATTTTCCCCAGATTGCAGTGTCTTAAATATGAATGCGACATGCAAGATGTCACACAGGAAGTGCAAACTCTGTTTGATGATGTTATAGTTGACCTCAACGAGATCTACAAGGATCCATATCCAAAAACAAAATTTGATCCCTTAATCTCTCGGGTGAAAAACAAGATTTGGATAACCAAGTTGGACATCAGAGCTAAATATTCTTTTCAGAAAACATCATTATGGCCTTCAGCCAACAAGGACGGTGCTGCTACTTCCAACATTGTACTCGAATTTGTTGATGCAGTTGTTGAGATTCTTGGTGATCTAGTGCAGACTGATGATCCTAGTTCCCTACTTTATGTTCCGGAACCCAAGGACCAACTTAAAGAGATTTTAAAGGAGTTGAAGTTACTGAGATTTTTCGTCTACTTTGTTTCAATCAAATGCATAGAGCCTCAAAGCCGACATACTTTCTTCAGTCACGTTTTTAATGATGGCTGGCCATGCAGCAATCGTTGTATGGTTGTATTTGCCTAGCCGTGGCAATAGAAATGATCAAGACTTGGCTCCAAGTGAAATGAATGCTTTGCTTTCTGATCTTACGCAAATGAAGATTAAGCCCATTCAGCCAGACATCCGCAAAATCTATATTGATGTCCTGCAATATTTGAAGTCGGCAATACAATCAGAAATGCATCCCAACATTCAAAACAAGCATGCAGCTGACAGTGGCTTTGTTGAGACTCTTGCGCACGATTTGGTGGAGCTACCAACTAGTAGTAATGCTTATCAGGTATTTGTTTTGAATGATCAAATGGCAGTCCTTCAGGAGATACTCAGCAACGTAAGAGACATTCTCATCCATCTGCCAACAGTAAATCTTGATTTTTGTCTTCAAGATATGGACACTGTTATTGTTGATTCAGGATTTCTAATTTACTCATTATATGATATCAAGGGGGAGAAGGAAGACACGATGTTGGAGGATATCAACCGAGCACTTAACCTTGATCTTCCAAGCAACATTGTGCCTATCAAGTCAATGATCTACCTCATCGTTCGAAAGGCATTTCCTAACTTCCAAAGGATTCATGGACTAGGCTATGTTGATTTTCTTTTAAATAACCTAAAGGAGTTCCAAGGCCGTTATGCAGATTCACTTGCTTTCATCAAGAACCAACTTCAAATTATTCAGAAGGAGCTTGAGAGCTTGCAACCATTTCTAAAAGCTGTTGCGGAAGAGCAACACCATAAGTTCAAGATACTTCAAGTTTGTGCTACACAATTGATTAGCAAAGCATATGAGGTGGAATATGTAGTTGACGCAGCTTGTACAAGCAAAGAAATACCTAACTGGTGTCTCAAGCTTTGGCTCCTAGATATCATAGAGGAGATAACTCGTATCAAAGCAGAGGTAGCAGAGATTCCAGAAAAGCAAGTGGCCAAGGTTGACTTAGTATTACATGATACCGTTGATACTTCCACTGTTCATACATCATCACAATTGGAAAGGAATCAAAGCATAGCTGATGAAATTGTGGGATTTGGAGACGTGATACAAGAATTGAGAAGACGACTAATCAAAGAACCTAAACAGCTGGATGTTATCTCAATCATAGGCATGCCTGGTCTGGGTAAGACAACTTTGGCCTACAAACTCTATTATGACAAGTCAATTATCTCTCACTTTGATATTCGTGCACAATGTTGTGTGTCTCAAGTATATACATTTCGGAATTTATGACTAGCCATTCTATGTGATGCTATTGGCGAGGACTCTAAACATAAAAAGAAGTCTACTAATGAATTAGCTGATGAGCTTCGTAGAACTTTACTACCCAAAAGATACCTTATCCTTGTTGATGACGTGTGGGAAGCTAGTGCATGGGATGATTTAAGACCTTGCTTCCATGATGCCAAAAATGGAAGCAGAATCATTCTAACAACTCGACATTTTGAAGTTGCCAATTATGCTACATCTGTTAGTAAACCCATTCCTCTTCGTATGTTTAGCGATGATGAGAGTTGGAATTTACTAGAAAATAAAGTGTTTGGTGAAGAAAGCTGCCCCCTTCCCTTTGAAGAAGTTGGGCAAGAAATAGCAAAAAAGTGTGGAGGGCTGCCTCTTTCAGTTGTTTTGATGGCTGGTATTCTGTCAAAGACGGAGAAGAAAGAAGAGAGTTGGAAAAAAGTGGCTGCGACGTTGAGTTCCCACATACAGAGTGATTCAAAAGCCATTGTAGAACAAAGTTATCAGGATTTACCCTTTCATCTTAAGCCTTGCTTCCTTTATTTTGGAACATTTTAGAGGATAAAGTGATGGACATTTCAAAGTTAACAAGGTTATGGATATCAGAAGCATTTATTAAAAGCTGCGAAGGCAAGAATTTGGAGGATATAGCAGCAGGTTACTTGGAGAATCTTATTGGAAGAAATCTAGTGATGATTACTGAGAGGGCAAGTTTAGATGGTAAAGTTGAAGCATGTCGGATTCATGATGTATTGCTCGAGTTCTGCAAGATAAGAGCCACGGAAGAGAATTTTCTGCAGTGGATAAAATGGTAATATATACTGTACCAATTAGTGGTAATTTATTTGTTCAATTAATCAAGTATTTCGCGTTACATTTGGAAATTAATGTTATGATTTACTATTTTGAATATTCACTGTGATATAATATTCAAGTTATATTTGAAAATCAATGTTATGATTTATCTAATTATATTTCCACAGGGATCAGAATGCCAATCCTTCTTCCTGTATTTACTCTTACAAGCAGCATGCTCATGGTCGCTTGGCCTTTAGTGATGTTGGTACTCTTGAAAAATGGAGCTCGTCTTGCTCACTTGTTGGCTCTATACTTTTCAGAAAAGATACCTTACTCCGTTTCACAATTTCACGCATATTTCACAATTTCAAGTTTCTGAAAGTCTTGGATTTGGAGGGCACTGTTAATGTTGATTGTTTCCCAATTGAGCTAATTTACTTGAGGTATTTTTCTGCAAGATATGTTCTGCAGTCAATTCCATCATCCATAGTCAATCTTTGGAATCTGGAAACTCTGATATTAAATGGTAGTGGAGGAAAGTTGTCATTACCCTTTACAATATGGAAGATGGTTAAACTGAGACATCTACATGCCTCTCCGTACTTCATTATAAATAATGCAGAAGAATCACTTGAGGACTCCGCAGACCTTTATGATTTAAAGACTCTCCCCTTTCCATGTTTTTCTTGCGTGGACGATGCACATTTGATGCTGAGAAAAACACCTAATCTTCGGGAACTGACATGCAGAATCAAGGGTATTAGCAGAGATCAGTTCCCTGTATCGGATTTTGCACCACGACTTGAACGCTACACATCCATCCTACGCTCGCAGAATCCCAATGTGGATACCCTGTATGCATTTCCGCATCAAATCTAAAGAAACTGACAGTAACCCTTTTTAGATTGGGCCTTGAGCACTTATCAAACATTGCTCAGCTTCAGAATCTTCAGGTGCTAGAATTGCTTTCTGTTAAATTTGAGGATGGAAAATGGAAAGTGAGAAATGACGAGTTCCCTCAGCTCAAAGTCTTGAAACTATCAAACGGTTACTTTAATGATTGGACTGTTGCCGATGATGCCTTTCCTAATCTTGAACACTTGGCTTTGCGTCAATGTTTCGATCTTAAGGAGATCCCAACATGTTTCGGAGACATCTGTTCCCTTAAGTCCATTGAGGTACGAGAATGCAATGAATTTGTTGACAAGTCAGCCAGGGATATTTGGGAAACACAAGTTGAAGATTATCAGAATACTAATTTCGAGGTCTTTATTCATAAATCCATGGCACACAAGGATAACAATACGGATTACGGTACTCTACTGAAAATTCCTACCACATCCATAACTCACTTTTATACTCTGATAGATGCATTCTCCTTACTATAACTTGCCTGTTACTAATTTCTTCATTCCTTCTGTTTGACATCTGTTTGACACCTTGACACAGATGATTGGTTATGAAAATGATCTATAAAGCAAGGCAGAGGAGCTGATAGCCGAAACTTTAAGGTTTTTTGTTTATCTTCAACTAGTGGTGTGCATTTTATTTTCAGTTTGAATTTGTTTTGTTGATTTTCGTTTTCGAAAATATGTTTTAGAGACATAATTAAGTAATTAAATAAAAGTGTACTCTCTCTGGCAGTTTAAACTTTTAGATGAGATGGTGACACAGTTCAACATATATCAGAGTAGGCAGAGGTCCTAAGTTCGAGCCTCAATGCTAATATGCTATCCATTATAAAAAAGTCACGTGCTTGACCCATGAAAAATAATCAGACTTGCATGTCAAGGGACATGGTAGAGACATAATCAGACTCACATGTCATTGGGCCAAGCCCATTGGTGGCCACATGGCCTAACACTTAGAAATACACACACAAAAAAGAAGTAAAACAACTAATGAGGAAAACTAGAGAAAGGATAAGCAACACCTTTTCAGCCATTTAAAGGACAAGTGCATGCATGTGTTGAACTATATATAATTAGGCGGATTGATTGAAAACGTTTGTTCTTTTATGACATGAATAAGCTTTCATAAACATCTTTAATACTGCTAGGCATGACCCAGGCTACATGTGAAGCTGAATGAAGCAGAGGTTATGGACAGAAAGAACCCTGAAATGGTGGGACCCTCTTCCTCAATGACTGTGGGTGAGAAGGGGATGTTCATGTAGGAGGAGGACGATGAGGTGGTGAATGAGGAGGTGCCACTAATTGGCAGAGGAGAATGCAGGATTTGCCAGGAGGAGGATTCTTTGGACCTATGTTGCTCGGACTTTCCGAAAATGTCGCTGGGTGCATGTCGGATTCTCCAAAAGTAGTGTATTTTTGGGGAATCCGATACGGGTGCGACAACATTTTGGAGAGTTCGCACAACATAGTTTTGGACAAGTTGGACGCCCATGTGCTTGCAGAGGAAGTCTCAAGGTGAAGTCTTTAACTCTTTGATATTTTTTGTTGTATGATATGGGGATACAATTAGGAGTAATTTGGTAAGTGGTATGGGTTTGGATGGTGTGAAATACATTATGAGAGAGAAATGAAAGAATGCATTCAGTTGATTATTCTCCTAAGCTATTGGGTGTTAAATAGTACATGCACCTTATTTAAACCAGGAAAGAAATGGAGGTTACATAATTATGATACACCAATATCTCCCTAATTGATTCTAACTAATACACACAATTTTCTTAACCCTCTCTTTTAAGCTAGTGCATACAAGTTGTATGTACAAAGCTTGTTACAAATGTAATTAATTCGAGGACCAGTACAGAACTTAGTGAAAATTTATGCAAGCTGGTAATTCGACTTCACGAACTTTGTGACAATGTGTCCTGAGAGTATCTTTTCTCTAACAAAATGACAGTCGATCTCTATGTGTTTAGCGGTGTGATCAAAGGCTAAAAGCGCAAAAAAATTCTAAGGTCCATTGGGGCTTTAAGTGCAAAGCGCAAATAAGACATGGACTTTAATGAAAAAAGATACAACTAGAGAAAAAGTAAAAATGTGTATATGTAGTTCAAGACTAATATTTATACGTATGAATAACAAATATATGGACAAAAAAATTACAAAAAATTTACGATAAAGTGAAATATCAATTATTTAATGTCGCATTTTAAAGATTACACTCCTTGGAAAGGAAAAATATGCCTTAGAGCTTTGATGTGACACTAAAGCGCCTCGCGTTCAATATGTTTTGAGCCTTGCTTCAAGACTTAAGCGCGCCTTTGACAACACTGGTGTTTAGTTCTCTCATGAAACACCGTATTTTGATGCAATATGAAGAGTTGTTTGATTATCACACACAAAAGTTCCATCGCTCCCTAATTTGCCCAAAATTCAACTCAGGAACTGAGATGCGAATTCAAGCCTCCAGCGAAGATATTCCAGCGTGTTCAAAGTCGTCTGTTCCCTGTTTTGGATTTTCTAGCACGGCTTGAGAAGCTAGACAGTTTTGGTTCAGTACCTACATACTTCGGTGCATCAAATCTTTAAAATTTGACATTAAGCTCTTGTGGACTGGGCCTTCGGTGCTTATAAGACATTTTTCAGCTTCAGAACCTTCAGGCACTCGAACTAAGAACTGTTGAATTCGGAAAAGTTTGGAAAGTCAGCGATGACTAAAGGTGTCTAACGGGTGGACCGGGCCGGACCTGGATTTTTTGACCTGTCCGGTTCCGGGCCGGTTACGGGTTGGGTTTTAACTGGTTTAACGGGTTCGGGTTAATCCGGGTAAAAATTGAACCATAAGGGTTACGGGTTGAGGGGGCGGGGCCGGGTTTAGTGTATTTTTAAATTTTTTTTTTGGAATTTTATATAACTATTGTAAGTTATATTAATACTTTGTATTAATTTAAAGAATACAAGGAAGTTGGGAAAAAAATTGCACTTATAAATTGCAAGTACTACATTTATTTCAAAATTCAAAATTAAAGTTTGCATTTAAAAAATAAATTAACAAAAAAATAGTAAAACTAAATTTTCATGCATAATAAATTAATAATACTTCAAATTAATCTAACAAACTAAAA
>MU719474.1:30641-44221 GCA_026770625.1 Nicotiana glauca
TATCGATAAGGGTCAAAATCGAATAGATAAATCGAATGCACACCCCTAGACTGTAGACACTTGTTAAATGAGTAATTACCTATTTGTGTAGATTAATATAACATATAGAATGTATATATATTCTGCTACTATTTTGAAAGTGGCTATACAATATTATTTTCCCTAATCTATTCCCTTTCCTTTACCCTAAGTCCCTTACCCTATTATTTACTTTACCACATTTAAGGAATGATCATATTTAAAGATCAAGGGAATGAAGTTCAAATTAATAGAAAACAGAATTAGCCGTGATGATGTGTTTTGTTTTGTTTTGTTTTTTTTATATCGTTGGAGTGTTGGTGGCATACATTTACTTTAGTTTTGTTGCATGTGCTTGTTGACACAATTTTTATATTATAAATGG
This sequence comes from Nicotiana glauca, assembly GCA_026770625.1. Lineage (NCBI taxonomy): Eukaryota > Viridiplantae > Streptophyta > Magnoliopsida > Solanales > Solanaceae > Nicotiana > Nicotiana glauca. The sequence goes on from MU719474.1 coordinate 31,045, forward strand.
TGTTCGTCTTATTTTAGCTTCTTTTTGTCCATATTAGTTAGACGCGTTTACATCGATATACTTTCCGTGGAATCCCACAAATTTTCTTATTGGTGTAATTGATAATCAAATCGATAAGCCCCCAAAATCGATAAATCAAAATCGAAAAAATCGAAACCTTATTGAAACGATGACGATAAACATATGTACAAATCGATAATCGATAAGTAATTATCGATAAGGGTCAAAATCGAATCGATAAATCGAATGCACATCCCTACCCTAAATGTATACACTATATGTTAAATTCCAACAATTTTAAATTATGTTAATTAGTATACAATAATTGGTATATTCATGGTATATTCGTGGTATATTTATAGTATATTCATAGTATATTCACGGTATATTCATGTTATATTCACGTTTCGGGCTGGTCCGGGCCGGGCCGGGTCGGTTAACCGGTTTAATGGCACTGTTCATCTAACGGGTTTTACCTGGCCGGGTAACCCTTTTCAAAAATTTAAACCGTCCAAACCCATCCCAGCCCCCATACCCAGCCCAGCCCAGCCCCCCTTTACCGGTCCGGGCCGATTCCGTGTTCTACCGGTCTGGGCCGGTCCGGAACCGGGCTGACCCGGCGCGTTTAACACCTCTAGCGACGACGAGTTCCCTCAAGTTAGTCTTTAAACCAGAATATTTGTCCTTGATAGAATGAACTTGTAACAGCCCAGCCCACTAGTGATATTGTCCGCTCTCACGGGTTTAAAACGCGTCACTAGGGTCTAAGGCTTGTTAACTTATATACCGAGCATTTCTCTTGTGTTTTGCCGATGTCTGGGGCATTACATGCACCTCCTCTTATGGACTCAGCGTCCTCGCTGAGGTTTGCCCCACCGCATGGGATTCGCCTAGACTCAGCACTGAACTCTGATCTGACCCACCATCGGCAAGGCTGACACAAAAGTGGCTCTGATACCATCTGTAACAGCCCAGCCCGCTAGTGATATTGTCCGTTCTGGGCCTGGGCACTCACGGGTTTAAAACGTATCATTAGGGTCTAAGGCTTGTTAACTTATATACCCAGCATCTCTCTTGTGTTTTGCCGATGTGGGACTCTGTCTAGTCTGGGGCATTACAGAACTGTCGCTGATGATGCCTTCCCTAACCTTGAACGGTTGTTTCTGTTATTGCAAAAAGCTTAAGGAGATCCTTCTTGGTTTGACGACATCTCTTCTCCAAAATACATTGACGTACAGAACTGCAACGAAATTTTTTGCTCAGTCAGCCAGGGATATCCGAGAAAAAACAAGTAGAAGATTATCAAAATACTGATTTCAAGCTCTTCGTCAGAGAATTATACACTACTAAGAAAATAAAACTATATTCAGTCATTTGTTTTATGTATATGTTGTAGCTCTAAATATTTTAGGCAACAGTTACAACTCCTTTTTGAGCTATTAACTCATTATGGTATTTCTTTTAACAGACTGATGAGTTTGTAGTTGGAGCAACTTGGGAGATCAATATGTAATATTTTTATTAGTTATTTATTTAATAGATTCTGTAAAATTATTCGTCAGTTGCATGCATTGTTAGCTACATTTCAAGTTTAACACAGGAACAAATTACTCATTCCTTAATATTTGGTGCAAGTCACTAGATTTTGTCTCCTTGAGGTGAACGGTTTCCCCCTTTTCCTTTTTTCTTATAATGCTACGTTTGTGCTACTTATGATTTCACCAAAATGCTGTATAAAATTTTGAATCTAAACTTATTGAAGGTCCATATTGACAGAATAATGTGGACGTAGTTAGCCAGTTGTGCAAATAAAATAAATGTGGAGTGGAACCATTTGTTTCAATGCGTCAGATCTAAAGCATAGTTGTTCTGCGTCTTCCCCTTTGCAGTTCAAGTTCATTCACAGTTTCTTTGAATCACAGCTTCTTTAAAAGATGTCATCCAACGAATATCCGTCTTCAAAGGATCATCTTTTTGAACGTCTGCAACAGCTTGATGATATTTCAGACCTCCCTAGTCAAGATGTTAAAAAGGAATTCAAATTTCTGGATATTCTTCTCAGCTTGCATAGCTTCACAGAGGAAACTAACATGCCAGATGCAACTCAGAAAGTCCAAGCTCTGATCAAGATGCTGCGCTAATTGGCTTTTAAAGCTCCAAGCAGGGGTGGAGCTAGCCCTCCGCTTATGGGTTCGGCTGAACCCAGTAACTTTTGTGCAGACTTGTATTTGTCTTGTGAAATTCATGTAATATGTACAAATTATTTTTTTAGAATCCAGTAACTTAAAAGAACTAGAATCCCAAAATCATAAGCTTCAAATTCTAGCTCCGCCTCTGGCTCCAAGGTACTTTGATTTCTATACCTCTTGCTCTAAGGTACAAAATAAGATTTGGTTGACTAAGATGGAAATTAGAACCAAATACTCTTTCGCAAAATATCATTAAAGTCACTTTCAGCCGACAAAAATGGTATTGCTATTCCCAAATTTGTAAACGAATTCATTGATACTGTGGCGGACAATCTTTATGAACTAGCGGAGATTGATGAGCCATGTTCATTTCTTTATGTCTCGACAACAATTGGCGATGTTTTATCAGAGTTAGGCGTGGTTGGTTTGCTTCAAAAAGGTTTATAGAACCTCGGGACGAATGTCATCATGTTAATTTCTTCGGTCACATTTTAGCTGTGACCGGCCACACATCAATGCTTTCCTGATTGTATTTACCATGGTATTGCGCAAGAAATCAAGACTTGGTTCCACAGGAAATAAATGTTTTGCTTTCTGATTTCTTGCCAGTGAGCGTTAAGCCCATTCATCCATGCATTCAATGGCGGATCCAAGAATTTTTAAATTAGGGGAGCTTAATTATCTTTAATTTGAAAATTACTACTGAGACCGGGTGCTCAATTAACATATTTATATTAATTATTAATTATTCTATATAAGCAATAGTGTGTGGCTGCAAAAGTAATGGGTGCTCAAGCACCCATAACTAAATATATAGATCCGCCATTGCATGCATTCGTAAGATATATGCTGATGTCCTGCAAGCTTTAATGTCGGAAATACAATCAGGATGTTATACCAACATCCAAAATGAGATTTTTGGTGACAGTAAAAATTATTTGGCACTTAGCCCAAATAACGATGATAGCAAACAGATTTTAGTCAAATACGCGGTAAAATTATCAGTCGGGACGGACCAAGTCACAATCCCCAAATAGTGCACGATCCCACACTCGTCATCAAGCGTGTGTCTCACCTCAATATAGCACTACGATGTGCAATCCGGGGTTTCAAACCCTCAGAACATCATTCTCAATCATTACTCACCTCGAACCAGTCAAATCTCTAGCTCGCGACGCCTTTGCTCCTCGAATCGGCCTCCACTCGCGTCGAATCTATCCAAAATAAGTCGAGGACGTCAAAATAGGCTAAGGGAACAAAGCTCAAGCGAAAACAATCAATAAATGACATAAATTCCGAAATTACCAAAACTCGACCCCCGGGCCCACGTCTTGGAATTCGATAATTTTTATATCAATAGATTCCTTATCTCCCCACGAGTTCATACATACCAAGAACACTGAAATTGGAGTCCAAATGACCCCTCAAATCCGCAAGTCTAGGCCTAAGTGTCTAAGCCCTAGTTTTGCCCAATTTCAACCCTTAAATTCCACTAATTATAGCTCTAATCCGTAAAATAATAGCATAAGATTGAGTTTCAAGTCCAAATTCCTTACCTCAATGAAATTCCCTTGAAATCCCTCCTTCAAATCGCCCAAAAAGCTCCAAAGCCGAGAGAAAAATGGTGAAAATGGCTCAAAATCGCGAATGAACCGACTTATATGTTCTGCAAGACATTTCCGCATCTGTGGTACTATACCCGCTTCTGCGATACTGCATTTGCAGTTCTTCATCCGCTTCTGCGAAAATCACTTACCAGCCACAAACTGCACCTGCGGTCAAACTTCTGCATCTGCGACTCCGCAGATGTGGTCCTCTTAACCGCTTCTGCGGTCCCAGCCAAACGTACCTCTGGCTGTTCTGCGGCCCCTCTCTCGCATATGCTGCGCCGCACCTGCGGTCCCCAATTTGCAGGTGCGGAAATACCAATAGCAGCAAATTCAGCAGCTACAACAAGGTCCAAACTTCTCCCCAACCATCCGAAATCACCCCGAGGCCCCCGGGACCTCAATCAAAAGCACGAACATATCCTAATACCTTATTCAAACTTGTAGTCTTCAAAACACCTCAAACAACGTCAAATCAACCAAAACACATCGGATTCGAGCCTAAGGTTCAAAAATCTTCCGCATTCCGCTTTTGATCAAAAAGTGTACCAAACCACGTCAAATGATCTGAAATTTTTTGCACACGCATCCCAAATGACATAACGAAGCTACTGCAACTTTTGGAATTCCATCCCGACCCCTATATCAATATCTCACCTATCAACCGGAAAACGCCAAAATATCAATTACGCCAATTCAAGCCTAAACCTTCCATGGACTTCCAAAATGCATTCCGATCACACTTCTAAGTCCCAAATCACCTAATAGAGCTAACATAATCATAAAATTTCTGATCCGAGATCATATACAAACAGGTCAAATCTGGGTCAAACCTTTCAATTTTCAAGCTTCAAACTGAGAACTGTTCTTCAAAATTCATTCCGATTATCCTAAAAATCAAAACCAACGATTTACATAAGTCATAATACATCACACGGGGCTAGTCATGCCCGAGAATTGGCGAGAAAAGTGCAAAAGCTCAAAATGACTGATCGGGTCGTTACACCCTGTGACTCATATTCTGTTCCAATCGTCTTTCCGGTTCTCAATTCCCGCACAACAATAGAGTTAGCAAAAAAAATGATAGAACAATTAAGACTTTTGGTTAATTTACTAATGGAAATCAAATTGAATGGTTTTGGAGCAAATAAAATAGAGTTTAAAGAGATAGAGGGAAGAAGTTGCACTTCTCCTATTCCTTTTACTGCAGTTCGCGAGCCATTAGCAAGGGTAACCGAAGAGAGGGTTGAGGAAGGAATAAGGTTTGAAAAAAGATTTTGATTACCAGAAATATGGTTAGATGCACTAGAGTCTAGTATCCATGAGCAATTAGGTGAAGACCTGCTCAGATAAGCAAAGTAATTATCAGTTTTTGAGGTGCCAGATGAGAGTGATTGTTGTTTAGCTTCTTGATACTACAGGTAATCACTAAAGTAATAAAATCAGCATGTTGATGATCTGTTTCACCACCATTTTGAACCATGTGGGTTGTACTGCGATTGTTTGTACGTGATGGTCGACCATGAAGTTTCCAACAAGTTTGTCGAGTATGGCCTGGCTTGTTGCAGTAATTGCAGTAAGGTCTGGTAATTGTACCTTTTCCTCTTTCAGAGACATTTTGTTCTTGTGGATTTTCATTTTGCACAGCTAATACAGATGTCTTCACATTATTAGTATCAAGTGTTTTTGTTCCAATACACAATAGTCGAGCTGAAACCTCAACTAATAAAGGAACTACTGAGCTTGTCAAGATCTGATCCTTTACAGGGCTGAGATCATATCGAAGTCCTTTCAGTGCCAAAACCATAAAGAACTTATCTCTTTGTTGCTCCCGGGTAGTGACACTTGTAGTAAGTGGCACGAGTGAGTCAAATTGATTTTTCAAGGTATCTATTTATCCTAAATAACTCGCCATATCTTGATTGTTCTACTGAAGTTGTACTAAATTTGAAACTACTTTGTGTATTTATTGTATATCGTTCGTATACAAAGCTTTAGCTTTAGTCCAAACTTTATAGCAAGTTTTATAAGATTGAAACAAGTTGAGTAATTTAGGATCCAAAGAGCTCTATAAAAGATTACACAATTGTGCATCAATTGGGGTCCACTTAGTCTTTTCACTAGTACCAATTTTATTAGCATTTTTTACTAAGTTATCCTCATATCCGTGTCCCATGAACCACATCTCAACTGAAGAAGACCATGGTGAGTAATTATTACTACCTTATAATTTAACAGTAGTAATAGTGGAAGGATTCGAAATTGAAGAGAAAAATTATTTGACTTCTTCTAATGTGGATATCTCACCTGTCATTTTGATATTCAAGAAGGCAAGGGTACAAAATAATGTGGGACAAAGAACAAAAGTAGGAGCACTCTATAAGGAAATAAAAAATTCAAGACTTTATTGGATTTTTAGGACAAATAAAGCTGGTCAGAAGAATGCCCCACATGTAAAGACAAAAGTAATAAAGTATGCCTTAAGTTTCAAGAGAGGTGATCATTTAGTTCCTCTGCATTGCTCTCCCTTAAACCCTTTATATTAAAAACTTAATTGTACACATAGGAAGTGTGTGGAACATAGATTCCAGAAGATTCTGTTTTTCTCTCCAGAAGATTATTGAGTGATTTCAGCAAGCAAAGATGAGCGTAGTTGGTTTTGGCTTTGGGAATGGGAGTGGCATTGTTGCAAATGCAAGACAGAGAAGTATTGTTGTCTTACTTAATGACGAATCAAAAAAAGGGAAACGCCAGATATAGTCTTCTTTGGATAGAAGCAACGATTTCTTGTGGAAATAGATAAGACTTTCTTCAGATCTAATAAAAAGGAGCCTACTATGATGGGTAACAAGATCTAATCGAAAACTTCATAGGAGATTTAAGAGAATATGATGGGTAAGACTAGACCAAATGGTAGACCCTCCCTGATCTGAAATGATAGTCAGAGATCGCCAGAAAAAGCCACAGGAGAAGTGGATGCCTGAAAAAGCAACCAAAAAAGATGGCCCAAAAGGTCCACAAGAAGAGTGGTTGCCGGAAAAAGCAACTGGAAAAGGCTATTAGAGTCTGTAACGAGGCTGTGATACCATGTAAATGATGTAAGTATATTTCACTTCATACTTCTAAAGATAGATTACACCTACAATATATACACAAAGCTAGAGACATAATCTCAAGAGTATATCCCTAAGATCATGGCTTTTACCCACAATCTTTGACTATACCATCAGACACAATCTAACATACAATCTAATATTGAAATACTTTCTGACAAAATCTAAGTCTTAACAAATCCAAAACTAGTTCTTGGTTTGTCGGGCACATTTAACGTATAAGAACAATGATCTACCCCATCACTCAGAAGATATTTCAATCTATTTTCCAAGGATTCACGGACTAGGTTATGTCGATTTCATTTTAAACAATTTGAAAAGCCATTATGCAGATTCACTCGCTGTCAAGAACCAACTTTAATGAATTCAAAAGGATTTTGAGAGCTGCCAAACTTTTCTGAAGGTTGTCGCAGATCAAAGTTGTGTAACACAATCGATTGGAAAAGCATATGAGATAGGATATATAGTTGATTCTTGTAAAAGCAAAGGAGATCCAGTCTTGTGCCTCGAGTGTTGGCTCTTGGACATCATGGAGGAGATTACTCTTACTAGAGCATGGGTAACAGAGAACCAAGAAAAGAAAGTTCTTGGGGGATGCAATGAACACTGTCACAAGTCACATGTCATTAAGTTTGGAAAGGCCTCCAAGATAAATGAAGAAATTGTGGGCTTCAAGGATGTCATAGAAAGGTTAAGAGACCAACTAACGAGAGGAACCAAAGGGCCAAATGTTATCTCAATTATTGGTATACAGGTCTAGGCAAGACGACTTTGGCCTACAGACTCTACTCTAACATATTAGTTGTCTCTCACTTCGACGTTCGTGCATAATTTTGCGTGTCTCAAATATTTTCATGTAAGGACTTGTTATTAGCGACTCTACACTAAATATGGAGAAACCGTGCAAATGAATTAGCTGATGAGCTCTGCAAAGCTTTATTTTTGAAAAGATATCTCATCCTTGTTGATGACATGTGGCAACTTAGTGTGTGGGATGATCTAATAGGTCATTTTCAAGATGCCAATAATGGAAGTACAATACTGAATCACGAAGTTTCCAATTATGCTAGATTTACAAGTGATTCTCTTCCTCTTTGCATGTTTAACGATCATGAAAGTCGGAAGTTACTAACAAAAAAAAAATTGGGGAAGAAAGATACCTCCCTCTCCTAATAAATATTGGGCAACAAATTATAAAAAGGTGTGGTCAGCTGCCTCTTTTAGTTGCTTTGGTGACTGGTATTTTGGCAATTATTGAGAAGAAGAAAATGTTGGGAAAAATGGCCAACTATTTAGGTGCCCACATTCATAATGACTCTACGGGCATAATAGGACATAGTTATCAGATTTTATCCTATCATATGAGGTTTTGCTTTCTTTACCTTGGAACATTTTTAGAGTAACATTTCAAAGTTAACATGGTTCTAGATCTCTGAAGGATTTGTAAAAACTTGTGAAGGCAAGAATTTGGAAGATATAGCATTAGGTTATTTGGGGAATCTTATTGGAAGATATTTAGTGATGTGAACTAAGAGGGGTTCTAATGATAAGATCAAATCATGTTGCATTCATTGTCTGTTGGGATCTCTTAATTTAGTGATGTGAACTAAGAGGGGTTCTAATGGTAAGATCAAATCATGTTGCATTCATTGTCTGTTGGGATCTCTTCCTCCCTCTTTTCCTAACCATTCCAAGTTATGCATGTATCCATTCAACTTGGGGACCTTCAATCCTTCTTACCTTCATGTCCAAGTATCGTAATGATCTTGTTACCTTCGTGTGGGCCTGCACGTATACCGAGATCTCGTTATTTATTCTCCTAAGCTTATATTAATATTTATTTTAAATAAAAATAATACCTAGGCTTTTACATTAAGGGTATGTTTGGTATGACGGAAAATATTTTCCCGTTTTCACTGTTTGGTTGCACAAAATAGTTTGGAAAATATTTTTCTAGATATCACATTTCCCTGAAATAAGAGGAAAATGACTTCCCTAAAAAAGTTAGGAAAATATTTTCCAAAAACTCCATCTACCATCACATCTAACCCCAACCCCAACCCCCTCCAACTTTAATTTTCTATTTTTTTTCATTTTTTTGCACCACCCACCCAACCCCGTTAACCACCCCCCATTTTTTTTAAAACTTTTTTTTTATATATTCTAAATTTTCTATTTTCTATTTTTTTGTTTTTAGCACCACCTGCCTACCCCCTCCCGCGCAAAAAAAATATTTTTTTTTATTTTCAGTTCTAATATTTTCATTTTTCAGTTTACAGGTTTGAAATTTTACGAATTCCAAAGTTATGAGTTTGGTGGTTTATGTGTTTGGAAATTTGGGGGGTTAGAAGTTTAGCGGTTCAAAAGTTTATGAAATTTGTGGGTTCGGAAGGTTGTTGGTTCGAAAGTTTATGGCTTCATGTTTATTGTATCTAAATTATTTATGAATACTCTTGAGAAGTTATTTTCCTTAGTTTGTGTACCAAACACCAAAAAAGTAGTAAGATTACTACTTATTTTATTTTCCGTGGAAAATATTTTCTATTATACAAAACACACCCTAAGTGTAAAACTCGCATGCCTTTTATTCTCTCATCTTCAGCATATTCGTCCTTGACATAATCCTATACTTCTTCAGCATTTTTTAGAGACATTATCCACGTGAAAACTTTTGGTGATACAACAACAAATACACATACTTTGGCCTTTGATTTTGCGGTTTTCTTTTCCTTGTGTGCTTTGATATGAGCCATGGTGGGATTATTTGATAAGACTGAAATTTCATAATCCTCTTCCACGGCTTCACAGAGATCCAAAGCCTCCAAATACGTCTTCATTCGTACTGCCCATATCTGATAATTATCTCCATAAAAGACCGACAAAGCAATTGGTTAGAAAATCGCTTCAGCATCCATAATTCTCCAACTCGATCACAGATCCGTTAATATGAAATCTCTTGTATCAATTGTTAGATTTAAAGCACAAATGACAGCAAGATACGATATCGACAAGGTCTACATTTAAACACAACAAGAAGCATGAAAAAATGTGAAGAACTAAAACTCAGAAGATGGCATAGACAAAATAATATGCAATGAGTTAAATTAATTATGTAGAAATACATGTTCTTAAAACATATTCTAAAAATTAAACTAAATAGATCATGACCCTACTTTTAATCATGAAACTGACCATGATAACTAACTCTTAAGGGGCCGTTTGGTCGGAAATAAGTTATCCCGGGATTAATTATTACGGGATTAGTTATTGCACCCTTTCACGGAAAAAAAATACTACAATCTCGGGATAACTCATACCCAAATTATTTATATCTCAATTTTATTCCAACCAAATATGGAATAAACTTATCTTAAATTTAATTCCGGGATTAATTATCCCTTATTACTCGTACCAAACGAGCCCTATAAAATTGAAAATACAAAGTAGATGAGAATAATATAATTATTACAACCCTAAAGCAACTAATTAACACTACCCATATGTATTGGTTTAGGTATTTTCCAAACATATGTAGGAAGTGTATTTTATGAGTGTGCTGTGTGTGTCTGTGGGTGAATTTGGGGAGCATAAATTCACTCTAGCTATTTCACGTGTGGTTTCTGTTTGACTCAAAAGATTTTTAACTCTTTTTAAGCAAATAAATCAAAGAAGATGAAGGAGTAAATCCCAGTTAAAGATAATTAACTCTAGATCCAAGATGAGTAAGATGAATGGAAAAACATAGTCGAGTATAAGTGCTGACGGCGATTATGACCAGATTTAATAGCATAAAAAAAAATGTATTAAGTAACAAAAATATGAATAAAGGAAAAGATTCACCCGATATTCAGTGAGACAGATCTTCTTTCATTTAATAAAAAAGAATGGTAGACAAATACAAAAACCTTATGACCCTTTTTGGATATGATAAAGATATGGGATCACAGATCCTCTCATTTCTTTGGAGAGGTGTGTTTATGTGTTTTCTAGAAAGAGGGAGAGGGAGAGGGCCCAGTCCCCTTTTTGGGAAGTCCTCCCCTCCTATTTATAAGGGGTATTCCCAGAAAAATATTTAAAAAAAAAGTACAGCTAGAAAGAATATTCATTAGAATACTTTTTTTGAGGATTCCAAAGGAGGCTAGGTGCTTCATCACTGTCCAACCTTGGCTTTATTGATGACGGTCCGACCTTGGCCTATTCGAACTCGACTTTATTGATGACGGTACAACCTTGACTTTATGTCTTCGCGTGTCGAATTTCTCTGGTCTAATTTTTACCCATACAGTTCGTCCCTCCGCTTATCGAGGTCGTCTTTTGGTCGAGCTCGGTGAGCGGACTTCATTAATCATAGTTCGAGAAATTCGGATGGGGAGGTCAAATAGTATGGGTTGCAGTTGAGGATGCCGATAGAGAATATCTTGGAGATGGTGGTAAAGAGAGTGGCGATGGTGACGCCGAGCGAAAAGATAGCTGTCTTTTTTGACCATTGATCCAGGTCGTATGTAATCTGCGACTATTTGTGTAGTGACTTTGTATAAAGAAGAATTTTTCATTGTTATTCGCCTTGTACTATTCCACATTTTCGCGACTTTGGTGCGAGGTAGATTCCCGCATGGCGAGTCTCAGTCTTTCTTTCCCTTTATATTTTCTGACGGCACTTGGCCTTAGGGACATTTTAGATTCTCTTCGGCGAAGGACCATGGACTTAGAGGGTATTATTTCGATTTGGTTGAAATATTGACCCGTCATATTTCGATCGAGGTTGAGCACTTCTTCTTGGCGGAGGCTCTTGGCCTTAAAGGGTGTTATTTCGATTTATCGAAATGTTAACCCGTCGTCGTTCGATCAAGGTCGAACTCTTCTTATTTGGAGAAGAACCTTGGCCTTAAAGGGTGTTATTTCGAACTTGTCAAAATATTAACCCGTCGTTGTTCGATCGAGGTCGAACTCTTCTTCTTTGGCGAAGGCCCTCGGCCTTAAAGGGTGTTATTTCGAACTTGTCGAAATGTTAACTGGTCGTCGTTCAATCGAGGTCGAACTCTTCATTTTGGCGAAGGCCCTTAGACTTAAAGGGTGTTATTTCGACTTATTGAAATGTTAACCCGTCATCGTTCGATCGAGGTCGAACTCTTCTTTTTGGCGAAGGCAATAGGCCTTAAAAGGTGTTATTCGAACTTGTCAAAATATTAACCCGTTGTTGTTCGATCAAGGTCGAACTCTTCTTCTTTGGCAAAGGCCCTTGGCCTTAAAGGGTGTTATTTCGACTTATCAAAATTTTAACCCGTCGTCGTTCGATCAAGGTCGAACTCTTCTTATTTGGTGAAGGCCCTTGGCCTTAGAGGGTGCTATTTCAACTTATCGAAATGTTAACCCGTCGTCGTTCGATCAAGGCCGAACTCTTCTTCTCTGGTGAAGGCCCTTGGCCTTAAAGGGTGTTATTTCAAAATTATCAAAATGTTAAGCTATCGTTTCATTGTTAGCTTTTGGAGAATTTCACAGGTGCACTATTTTTGCGTACGTTGGGTGAGTCCTGGCGTACTCGGTTTTGTTTTTACTGGAGAATATTCGGTGTTCCCTGGGTGAGTCCTAATTTCGCTTAGCTTCTGCGCTTTCTGGGTGAGTACTAGTTTGCTTTTGTGTGTTTCCTGGGTGAGTCCCAGTTTGCTTTTGTGTGCTTCCTGGGTGAGTCCCAATTTGCTTAATTTTGCTTGTATTGGAGAATATGAGGCATTTCCTATTCGCGCATCTGGGAGAATGCTCCTACTTCCACCCCACTTAGAAAAATAGTTAGTTAAACTAAATAAAATCATTCATTACCGCGATTTGATCGGTCGGTGAGTGGGGAGGAATGTTACATTGAGCTATACAAGTATGCCCCTCACATGGAAAGAAAGGAGCAATCATTTAGCAAACTGCTTTTTTAGCTAAAAAGCATCAACGGCCGAAAGGAAGCGGTGACGCTAAAGTAGAAACGAACGGCTCCCAAATTCATCACCTCGTGATTGTCATCTTTTTAATGATGATGAAGTTGAAAATGTGTATATATATATTAGTTTATATATTTTTTTGTAGTATATATTGTATGTTATGTATATATATTATAGCTTATATATTTTTGCAAGTTAAAGACAAAAAAATATTGCAAAAAGATATTCAAAGGCATGTCTTATAATTTTTATTACCAAAAATGGCATATCTTTCTTAGTCTTCCTCCCCCCAATGGAATGAGCACAACAAGGTACTAATACCACCATTAAAAGGAAAAAAA
>MU719474.1:46129-58186 GCA_026770625.1 Nicotiana glauca
GGTAGTAGGTTGGCGACTACTTTCACCAATTTTAGCTTTTCTCTTACCACCAAACTTTTTTTCAAAGAAAATGCCATAGTCTAAAACACACAAAAATATATTCTTAAAAATTAAGGGTTGGAACGAGTTTACCGAATTGCCGAACAACTTCTTGAAAATTGAAAATTGTTGAAGACTTGAAGACTTCAATTCACCAACTTCACAATTTTTCACAAAATTTCAACAATAAAATAAGCAATTCTAGTAGAGAGATTGAGAGATATTGATGAATTGGTGAGTAAAAATAAAAGAATTAAGGGGTATTTATAGTTGAGAAATGGGGAAAAGTGTAATTATATAAAGTTTGGGGTTAAAATAAAGTTTTGGAGCCAAATGGCTATTTTATAAAATACCAAACGGTCAAAAAATAGCCCCAAACTGCTACTTTTTAAATATGGCCGTTGGGCTGTTTTTTTTAATTTTTTTTTTAAAATTATAGCCGTTAGGCCCGGACCAGGCCCGCCAGCCGGTCCCGGGCTCGTGGGCCTACCATTGAAGACCAGCCCTCCTCGGGCTTTAAGAGACCGTTAGGACCGGCCCACCAGGACCGGCCCACCAGGACCGGCCCACCACGCCCATTAGGACTGTTAGGACGACGGGCCCGGTACGGTCCGGTTCAGGCCCGGCCCACAGTGCAACATTAGTACTACTAGCTCATCTCAGCAGAGGGGTCAGCCCTCGTCTTCTGCTCCAGTTACTTCACCATCCGCCCAGCTAGTTAGGGGTGGAGGTCAGACAGCCAGGGGTCGCCCCAGGGCGGGTTGATCAGGCGATGGCTAGGCTCGTTTTTATGCTATTCTAGGCAGGACAAATGCCATTGCTTTAGATGCTATCATTTCAGGTATTGTTTCAGTCTGCCACCGAGATGCCTCAGTCTTATTTGATCCCGATTCCACCTATTCTTATGTGTCCTCATATTTTGCTCATCATTTGGGTACGTCTCGAGGGTGTCTTGCTTTACCTGTTCACGTATCTACCCCGGTGGGCGATTCTATTATTGTAGACCATGTGTACCGATCATGTGTTGTGACTATTGGGGGTCTGGAGACCTGAGTTGATCTATTACTATTGAGCATGGTGGACTTCGATGTTATTTTGGGCATGGATTGGTTATCTCCGTGTCATGCTATTCTAGACTATCATGCCAAGACAGTCACTTTGTCTATGCCGGGTGAACCGAGGATCGAGTGGCGTGGTGTGACTGATTACGTTCCTAGTAGATTGATTTCTTTCTTGAAGGCCCAACGTATGGTTGGGAAGGGTTGTCTTTCATATTTGGTGTTTGTGAGGGATGTTGGAGCTGAGACTCCTAGCATTGATTCTGTTCCAGTTGTGAGGGAGTTTCCCGATGTATTTCCTGCAGATCTGTCGGGCATGCCACCAGAAAGGGATATTGATTTTGGTATTGACCTGGTGCTGGGCACTTAGCTCATTTCTATTCCGCCCTATCGTATGGCACCAGCAGAGTTGAAGGATCAGCTTCAGGAACTCCTAGATAAAGGGTTCATTCGGCCTAGTGTGTCACCGTGGGGTGCACCGGTTATGTTTGTGAAGAAAAAAGATGGCACAATGAGAATGTGCATTGATTACAGACAATTGAACAAAGTAACAGTGAAGAACAAGTATCCCTTGCCTCATATTGATAATTTATTCGACCAGCTTCAGGGAGCGAGGGTGTTCTCCAAGATTGATCTCCGTTCGGGCTATCACCAGTTGAAGATCAGGGATTCAGATATTTTTAAAACTGCTTTTAGAACTAGATATGGTCATTATGAGTTTCTTGTTATGTCTTTCGGGCTAACCAATGCCCCAGCAATGTTCATGTATTTGATGAACAATGTATTTTGGCCTTATCTGGATTCGTTCGTTATCGTATTCATTGATGATATTCTGGTGTACTCGTGTAGTCACGAGGAGCACGTGGAGCATTTGCGAGTGGTATTGCAAAGATTGAGGGAGGAGAAGCTTTATGCGAAGTTCTCCAAGTGTGAGTTTTGGCTCAGTTCAGTGGCTTTGTTGGGACACGTGGTATCCACCGAGGGTATTCATGTCAATTCGAAGAAGATAGAGGCGGTGCAGAGTTGGCCTAGACCATCCTCAGCCACAGAGATTGTAGCTTCCTTGGTTTGGCGGGTTATTATCGCCGGTTTTTTCAGGGATTTTCCTCTATTACATCTCCCTTGACCAAGTTGACTCAGAAGGTTGCTCCATTTGTATGGTCGGACGAGTGCGAGAAGAGCTTTCAGAAGCTCAAGACAGCTTTGACCACAACTCCAGTATTGGTTTTGCCATCAGCTTCAGGTTCTTATATAGTGTATTGTGATTCTTCGAGAGTTGCGATTGGTTGTGTATTGATGTAGGAGGTTAGAGTGATTGCTTATGCTTCTCGTCACTTAAAGCCTCATAAGAAGAACTACCCTGTTCACGATTTGGAGTTGGCTGCCATAGTTCATGCGTTAAACATTTGGAGGCACTACTTGTATGGCGTATCTTGTGAGGTATTCACCAATCATTGCAATCTTCAACATCTATTCAAGCAAAAGGATCTTAATTTGAGGCAGCGGAGGTGGCTAGAGTTTCTTAAGGATTATGATATTACTATTATGTATCATCCAGAAAAGGCCAATGTAGTGGCCGACACTTTTAGCCGAAAGGCAGTGAGTATGGGGAGTTTGGCGTATATTCCAGTTGGGGAGAGTCCCCTTGCATTTGATGTTCAAGCTTTGGCCAATCGGTTTGTGAGATTAGACATTTCGGAGCCCAGCCGAGTGTTGGCTTGTGTGGTTTTCTGGTCTTCCTTATATGATTGCATCAGAGAGTGCTAGTATGATGATCCGCATTTGCATGTCCTTAAGGATAGAGTCCAGCATGATGATGCCAAAGATGTGACTATAGGTGATGATGGTGTATTTAGGATGCAGGGCCGGATCTGTGTGCCCAATGTGGATGGGCTCAGAGAGTTGATAGAGGAGGCTCATAGCTCGCGGTATTCTATTCATCCGGGTGCCGCGAAGATGTATCAAAATTTGAGGCAGCACTATTAGTGGAGAAGAATGAAGAAAGATATCGTGGGATTTCTAGCCCGGTGTCTCAATTGTCAGCAGGTGAAATATGAGCATCAGAGACCAGGTGGCTTGCTCCAGCAGATGGTTATTCCCGAGAGGAAGTGGGAGAGAGTCACTATGGACTTTGTGAGTGGTCTTCCTCGGACTTTGAAGAAGTTTGCTGCTATTTGGGTGATTGTGGATCGGCTGACCAAGTCCGCACACTTCATTCCGGTGTGTACTACCTATTCTTCGGAGCAACTGGCAGGGATCTTTAACCGGGAGATTATTCGGTTGCATGGTGTTCCAGTGTCTATTATCTCAAATAGAGGTACTCAGTTTACTTCTCAGTTTTGGAGGACTTTTCAACGAGAGTTGGGTACTCAGGTGGAGTTGAGCACAGCATTTCATCCTTAGACGGACGGGCAGTCCGAGCGTACTATTCAGATATTGGAGGACATGTTGCGTTCCCGTGTTATTGATTTTGAAGGTTCTTGGGATGAGTTTTTGACGCTTGCAGAGTTTGCCTACAACAACAACTATCAGTCCAGCATTTAGATTGCCCCGTATGAGGCATTGTATGGGAGGTGGTGTAGATCTCCAGTCGGTTGGTTCGAGCCCAGCGAGGCTAGGCTATTAGGGACATATTTGGTTCAAGATGCCTTAGAGAAGGTGAAGTTGATTCAGGAGAGGCTTCGTACAGCATAGTCGCGTCAGAAGTGTTATGAGGACCGAAAGGTTCGATATGTATCCTACATGGTTGGTGAGAAGGTCTTGCTGAAGGTTTTGCCCATGAAGGGGGTTATGAGGTTTGGGAAGAAAGGGAAGTTGAGTTTGCGGTTCGTTGGACCTTTTGAGGTACTTAGGAGGATTGGGGAGGTGGCTTATATGCTTGCCTTGCCACCCAGCTTGTCGAGTGTGCATCCGGTATTTCATGTTTCTATGTTCTGGAAGTATATTAGAGATCCGTCTCATGTTTTGGACTTCAACATGGTTCGGTTGGATGATGATTTGACCTATGACGTGAAGCCAGTGGCTATTTTGGGTCGTCAGGTTCGAAAGTTGAGATCAAAGGATATAGCTTCAGTGAAAGTGCAGTGGAGAGATCGGCCTGTGGAGGAGGCTACCTAGGAGACCGAGCGGGAGATGCGGAGCAGATATCCTCACCCGTTTGAGGTTTCAGGTATATTTCTTGACTCGCTCGAGGACGAGCGTTTGCTTAAGTTGGGGAGGATGTGATGACCTGAACCGTCGTCTCATGAGTTACCGCCCTGTTTCCCCTATTTTTGGCTTCTTTATGCTTCGTTATCCGTATCATGTGTGATCGAGTTGGTTTGGAGTGGTTTTGGAAGGAAATGAGACACTTAGTCTCTTTAAGAAAAGCTTAGTTTGGGAAAAGTCAATCGGATGTTGACTTATGAGTTAGAGGGCTCGGATGTGATTTCCGGTGGTTCGGTTAGCTTCGAGGGATGAATTGTGACTTAGGAGTGTGATCGGAAGTGATTTTAGAGGTCCAGTGTAGAAATAAGCTTGTTTTGGCGAAGTTAGTATTTTGGCGATTTCCAGTTGGTAGGTGAGATTTTGATCCGAGGGTCGGAATGGAATTTCGAGAGTTGTAATAGCTTCGTTAGGTGATTTGCGAGGTGTGTGAAAAAATTTAGGTTATTCGGAGGTGATTTGGTTGGGTTTTTGATCGAATGCGTGTTTCGGAAGTTTTAGAAGAACTTAGGCTTGAATTCGACGTAATTTGATGGTTTTGATGTTGTTTGAGGTGTTTTGGTGATGGGAACAAGTTTTTATGATGTTTTAGGATGTGTTGATGCTTTTGGTTGAGGTCCCGGGGGCCTCGGGGTGGTTTCAGATGGCTAATGGGAAGTTTTGGACTTGTGCAATTTCTGAATTTTCTGCTGCTTCTGGTATTTTTGCACCTGCGGCTTGGGGACCGCAGGTGCGGTATTGCAGATGCGTGATTAGGGTCGCGGAAGCGGAAAGGCTGAAGGAAGCCTGGGACCAAAGATGCGGAAAAGGGGCCGCACCTGCGGAGCCGCAGATGCGGCTATTGGACAGCAGATGCGGATAGGCAATGCTTAAGTGAATTCCGCAGATGCGGAGGAAGAACCGCACCGCAAAAGCAGGTATTTGACCGCAGATGCGGTTATGACTGGGTAGAAGGTATTTAAGGCTCTTCTTCGCGATTTTGAGGGGTTTATTCATTTTTACTTTGGACTTGGTAGTTTTTGGGCGATTTTGAAGAGGGATTTCAAGGAGCTTCAATAAGGTAAGGATTTTTGGACCTAAAACACAATCCTATGGTGTTATTACATGAATTAAGACTGGAAATTTAAGAAATCATGGACTTAAAATGGAGGTTAGGGCTTAAATTTAAGAGAGCTAATATTAAGGATTTGAGGGGTCAATTGAACTCTGATTCTTGTGATTTTTATATGTATGAACTCGTGGCGAGATAAGAAATCTAATGATGTGAAAATTTCTGAGTTTCAAGAAGTGGGCGCAAGGCTTGGGTTTTGCCAATTTCGAGATTTCTAATATTTTTTTATTGTATTCGTTGTGGTTTTGGTCAGATTCGACGCGCGAGGAGGCCGATTTGAGAGGCAAGGGCATATCGAGCTAGAGCTTTGGTTGGCTTGAGGTGAGTAGTGATTGTAAATGATGTCCTGAGGGTTTGAAACCCCGGGTTGCACAACGTTGTGCTATATTGAGGTGAAACACACGCTTAATGACAAGCCCGGGGTAGTTTACTATTAGGGATTGTGACTTGGTCCATCCCGATTGATGTTTTTATCGTGTATTTGACTGAGGCTTATTTGTTATCATCATGATTTGGGCTTATTTCCATATTTGGGCTTCGTTCCGACTATTTGAATCCTTCGCGAACATTTATCACTGTTTCTTCACTATTTTGACATATTACTTGAACTCAGGGCTTGGGATGGTTTCTAGACTGAGTGAGGCCGAGGGATATATGTGAGGATATGCTGAGTGATATGAATACTTTATATGCCACAAGGTGGCTTGAGTGATGTGAGGCCGAGTGCTGAGTGATGTGAGGCCGAGTGCCGAGTGAAGATGCCACGAGGTGGCTTGATATAGCGCTTGGGCCGTAAGGGGCTCCTCCAGGAGTGTGCACACCTACAGTGAGCGTGGGTACCCATATGACCTGAGAGTGAGCCCGAGGAGCTAATACCGTTCCAAGCGAGTTACACTGTGCCCGAGGGGCGAATTTCTACTTGTTATTTAATTTTCAACTTACCTGTTTTACCTGTTTATAAGTGATTTCAACTGCTTTCCCTAAGGTTTTATTGCCTTAAATGATTTTTACTGCTTTAATATAGAATTACCTTGTGCCTTTACGTGTTTTATGCTTTCAGTCATTTATTTATAATCATTACTCACTGGGTCGGAGTACTCACATTACTCCTTGCACCGTGTGTGCAGATTCAGGCATAGCAGAGTCAGCTCCTGAGCGCTGATCCTTCCAGGCTAGGCAGTGATTTGGAGTTACAAGGTAGTTGTTGACGTCCGCAGCCCCTTGTCTCCCTTATCCTCTATCATTTATGTTTTCTTCAGACTATTGTATAAGATTCCATACTTTGTAGACTTATAACAGATTCTGTAGTAGCTCATGACTTGTGACACCCCGATTTGAGCTGCGTCGGGATGGTTTCCCCCTTCTGTTATTATCGATGTTTCCGCAATTATGGCTATCTTAATCATGTTTTAGATTTTCTTATGTTAATTAACCGTTAAAAAGGTGTAGTATTTTGTTTTGGCTAGCCTTGTCTTCGCGAGAGGCGCCATCACGACCGGGTTCGGGAATTCGGTCGTGACAAATAGTCAGATTGGAATTTAACCTGATGAAAACGCTTGTGGGATTACGAAAAGAAAAATAACCTTAAAGAAAATATTACACATGAAGAAGAGTAGGCCTGCTTCTTTTAAGGCTACTCTACTGAATTAACTACGGACAGCAAATGAGCGGAATACTTGACCTAGGAATACCTCGAAAAAGAGGGATCTCCAAGATTCACGAGAGATATATCTTTTGTAGGTGATGCAAATGTGTAGTTCATGTTGGAGTTGCATTTTAATATTAAAATTATAATATTAAAGTACATAATTTCTTGTGATATAGTGATTATAAATTGGAAAGAAAGTAGCTATTACTTTGGTGTAACTCATGAAACCACTAATGCCATGATATACCACTTATTACTCACTAACGAGTTATATTTTGTAACCATCTACCCATGTTCTACCATTTTATTATCCCACTATCTTATTATTTATTTCAAGGAAGAGATTCTACACCTATAAGTTGTGGTATTTCTTCTTTGTGTTGACAATGAGAAAAGTGTTACTGTGTACATAAAAAAGGTGTGGTTGGTATTGTGAAAAAGAGAGTTAAGAGAAAGAGAAAATCTAAGTCTCGAACTTTTTCTCTACAAAAGAGAGTATTATTTTTGTTGAAGGAAGGTGTTCATCTTGGTGGAGCTTTAAACTCAACAACATGTCCAGAGTTTGCTCGAGTCACACGATATTGTCGGGCTATTATATCCTGGAGGGGACAAGTCAAGAGTATTACTGCTGGACCGGTGAAGATGCTACCGCAGTGAGCTTGAATCTCCTTAAAGAGAGCGAGATATCTGCGCCTAAGCCTGAAGATATTTTATTTTCTTCATTTTAGTTTTCAACTATAATTGTATTTTCACCAACAATTTTAAGAAAATACAAATTTTTATGCAGTTAAAAAAATAGCGGATAACAAGGTAGAAGTTCAATCTCTTTAAGAGATAAAAGGGTAAAATATTTTTCTACTTGCTTAGCTCAAGCGAAGGAAAGATAATAGCTTTTTACCTTATAATTTTCATGAATATCTGATATATTTTTTCATGAAAAATAAATTTTATAATGCTAAAAATAGTGGGGGTAAAAAAAAAGTTGATAAGTCAAAAGAATATGATAAGTGCATCTATGATAAATCTTGAAATAATTTGTATGTTATTGTTTGCCTCTATGTTGATGATTTGTTAATATTTGGCTCTAAAATAAATGTTATTGGAGAAACCAAAACCTATGCTAGTAGCCATTTGATATGAAAGATTTGAGTGAGGTAAATATCATTCTTGGAACGAATATTACTGGAACATATGATAGATTCTTTCTTGACCAGTTATATTATGTTGAGAAAATTTTGAAAAATATAATTTTATTGATTGCACGCATGTTGTTACTCCTTTTGATTCAAATGTTCACTTTCCTGTACAAAGTGATAATGATGTGATAAATCAAAAGGAATATGCTAGCTTAACTGGAAGCTTGAGAATATATGACTGATTATACTAGATTTGAGATGGCACACGTAGTATACATACTTAGCAGATTTACAAGCAAGTGAGGTAATGAATATTAGCATGCCATAACAAGAGTTATGAGGTATTTACTTGGTACAAAAACCTATGGTTTATTTTATAAAAAATATCCTATTGTACTCGAAGGCTTTCTGATGCAGATTGGAATACTTTATCCGGTGATTCCTGTTCTACAATAGGTAATACTTTGGAAGGTGATGCTATTTGTTGGAAATAAAAAAAAATAATTGCTAACTCTACCATGGAGGCTGAGCTAATAATTGCTTTAGTTTCAACTTGTGATGAAGCGAATTGGCTAAGAGATTTATATGAGTGGAGTATTAGATTTACAGGAGCACCCTTAACAGATTTCACCTATGTGAGTGTGGAAGTAGGCTGCTTCCTATGAGAATTTGGCTTGTTCTCACAACCACTCATAAAAATCGGGATAACACAAGCCTGTAATGTGCTGGCCAATAAAGCTCATGTCAACATCTTGATTATTATGTGTAAGCAGTGATAATTTATTTCCCTAAAGCAATCATAGTTCAAGTCTGAGACCATTACTGACTATGGAGTAAAGATCATTATTTTGCTAAGTGGAGGTTCAATGCAGAGCACACTTCATTATGCATGATAGTCTCCATTCAACTAGTAAGCTCTCTTATATATTTTAATATTAAAATAAGTGGGGGAATATTGGTGTTAATATATTTTAATATTAAAATTATAATATTAAAAGTGCATTATTTCTTGTGAGATAGTGGTTATAAATTGGCAAGAAAGTAATCATTACTTTGGTGTAACTCGTGAAACCACCAATGCTATGATCTACCACTTATTACTCAATATCTTGAAAGGAAAGTTGCTAAAATTATGGAGAAGATCTATTATTTTGCAGAAGAAAGATATTACAAGGACAAGGAAGAATATATTTTCTATGGAAAGAAAATATATTATGGTGTAGTAAAATCTATATTATGGAAAGAGATTATTTTTCAAGATCAAGAAAGGAATATCTCCCATATAAAAAGGAAGAACTTTTACAATGACTTATGGGAAGAAAACGAGGAATATTTTATGGAAGAATCTTTAAGCAAAGGAACGTAATTATGCACTGGAGACTTTGGAAGGCATAATGTCCAAAGTTATAAAAAGAATTAAGGAAGGAGTTGTAATCATGATTCTTACACTATTCAATCAAGGTGTCAGACAAGGAAAGAAAATAATTCAATGCATAATTGGAAGGATACTCACCAATTTACCATATCCAAAGGAAAGGAACAATATATGGTGTGAGCACGTGATTTTTTGCCCTAAGTAAATTATTCCCAAAAAATCCAAATAAATGATTTTTCTTTATTTTTACTATTTTTGTTGATATTGTTGCATTTTTGTTAATTAGTTTCATAATAATTCATATTAAAAATATAAAAAAATATGCATATGCATTAGGATTTTTAATTTTACAATTTTAGTGTTAATTCATTTCGGAACAATTTAAGAAAAAATCAAAAATAGTATTTTTATTGTTTTAATTGGAAATTACTATAAAATAGTTATTAAATAGATTTTATGATTTAATTAGTTTTAGTTTAATTGTAGTTTAATCTCACAATTTAATAAAATCAGAAAAAATGGTATATAAATCTGGAAAATAAAAAAATATACAAAAAATAAAAATACAATACAAAGATAATATGAGTAAAATACAAGAAAAATGAATAAAAAATAAAAACAACAGAGAAATTGGCTATTAAAGAATTCAGGCCAATTACTCCTGGCCCAAACATATAATACCATACCCAAACCCAAATCAATGCTACACGCCCAAACCCAAAACCCTGATCCGGTCTGCCTATTAGTATATAAGAAAACAACGTCGTTTAGAATCTTTCAATCTTAGCCCTTGATCATGCTCATCCAACGGTCATATGGCCTAACCACATAATAAATGAAACGACACCGTATGGTGCCTATCTAATCTGAGCCGTTCAAATCGATTCATCCAACGGCTGTGATCAATTAATACTTTTAATATATATTGATACAAAAACCAAAACTTAAAACATTTGTATCCCTCTTCGTCTTCCCCTTTCCCTAGCCGCCCTTATTCCATCGCAGACCCCGCCGGAACCCTACCGGCGGGAAACACCACCTACGCCAAAGCCTGCAAGAATTACACCATAGGACCACCTCAAACTCCTCTTTCCACCCCTTTACCTGTTTTCCTTCCAATAACCCTCAATCTCCTCGAATATCCAATTTTGTCTCGCCGGAACCCTAACTCCGACGAACAACACTTCACCCAAATCAAC
This sequence comes from Nicotiana glauca, assembly GCA_026770625.1. Lineage (NCBI taxonomy): Eukaryota > Viridiplantae > Streptophyta > Magnoliopsida > Solanales > Solanaceae > Nicotiana > Nicotiana glauca. The sequence goes on from MU719474.1 coordinate 56,900, forward strand.
CCAAATTAACATCATATCCCCATCTTCCCTTCCTCTACACGACCCTTAGGGTCTTGAGCCTCAAATCCAACTGGAGCGGCTCGAATATGAGTCTGAAAATTTTCTGGTGAGTCAAAAGTTCACAAAAAATGCCGCAAAGCTCTCCTCTTCTGTTTTGAGGATTTTGGTGCCTAAGTAGACGGTCAAGTGGCTAAAAAAAAGCTAAGTTCTTTTCCTTTTCTTTATTTTTTTGTTTTCTGCATGTGTTTTGCCATGATCTTAATTGATTTCTATTTATGTTTTTTTAGTAGGGTTTATTAAATTTCTTTTTTAAAATAGTATCTTTTAGTTTAAATTCGAAATTGATACTGCTAAGTTTCTGTTTTGATTACTTTCGTTAGATAAGTTTCTGTTTTGATTACTTTTGTTAGATAAATAGTTAGATATTAGTTGAAGGATAATTAGTAGATGACAATGTGATTTTAATTATTCATGTTATTAATTTTTTGATATTAGTACGGTATTGATTGGTTATAGCTGTTAGATTTTGATTAGTAATTAGTTAATCGTTAGAATTAAAATAAATTAGATGTAACGATCCGACCGGTCGTTTTGAGTACCAGTGCTCCGTTCAGCAGTCGGAGGTCATTAACAGCTTCATTTCAGGTATTATGACTTGTACGCGTGGTCGGGATTAAATTTCGAGAAGTTCAGAGTTGATTTGGGAAGAGAATTCTCATTTCGAAAGATTAAAGTTGAAAGAATGAACTAGGATTGGAGTTTTTAGTAAACGACCTCAGAATCAGGATTTGAAGGTTCCAGCAGGTTCGTATGATGATTTCGGACTTGGGCGTATGCCCGGATTGGGTTTTGAATATCCCGGGAGCATTCTGACGCCTATTGTGGAAGATAGTAATTTAGAAGAAATTTCATAAGTTTGGCTTGAAGAGTATTTAGGTGTTATCAATATTCGTTTGGGATTCCAAAACTAAATAGCTCCGTGTAGTGATTCAGGAGTTAGGGGCACGATCGGAAGTGAATTCGGAGGTCCATGGACCATTTTGAGGCCATTTGGCTAAAGATAGGAATTTGAAGGTTTTTGAAGAGTTTGACCGGGGGGTTGGCTTTTTGATATCGAGGTCGGAATCAAATTCCGGAAGCTGGAGTAGGTCCGTAATATCAAATATGACTTGTGTGAAAAATTTGAAGTCAATCGGACGTGATTTGATAGGTTTCGGCATCGGAAATAGAAGTTGGAAATCTTAAAGTTCATAAACTTGAATTTGGGGTGTAATTCGTGATTTTAGC
>MU719474.1:68326-79707 GCA_026770625.1 Nicotiana glauca
TATATATATATATATATATATATATATATATATATATATATATTGATGATTATCCTTACTTTTGCATATGTCATATTATTTAATAAGAAAATAACTCATTTGCAGTAATCATCGATGTGTGTCTTAATAGTATCTATTTGATATTTTCTTGCAACAAGCATGATCTTTTACATCTTTAGCTTGACGCCTCAATTGCAAGCAGACTTGAAAAAAAAGCATCATTTTTTGCATAAATTGTTATCATTGGGTTATATATGCTTTAATATTATCATTGGATCTTATCTTGAATGAAATTTTGTCTGAGCTATGGAAAGGAAGAAAAATTAATTTTTGGTTATCTTATTTTCTTTGGTTGCAACTATCTTGCAAATTGTGAATAAGGATGGATAACTTACAGTGCATAGCTTGAAATAAATTGCTAGTGACACATATATTCTAGTTGAACTAGACAGTCATGAAGAAGTATTGAATGCTGGATTCGAGTAATACAAGATTTATTGAGCATAGCTGAAAGAATCAACAATATAAAAATCCAGTACCAAGCAAATGAGTTGCAATCATGGATATCTAAAGTCGGATAAGATTGGTAAGGTTGTGAAAATTATATGTGAACTTGTAGCTCAAGGTTTCACAACAAGAAGGTCTGTTTCTTCCTTGAGAGTTTTGTTAGAATATTATTTTTCATGTACATATTACAAAGTTTGTATAGATGTTGAAATATTTTTAAAATGGTTTGAAAACTGCATAACATTATTCTCTAGCCTCTCTCTGGAATTGAAAGGTTTTTAATCACATTCGTGTGACAAAGACTAGTTACCATTTGAAATAAATTCATGTTTATCATGTGACGATTCTTCTTTCCAAATTGTATTTACAAGAGCATATTCTTTTATACTAACCAAAAGCATATCAAGCAATTTTTAAGCTTCTGGAAGATGGTCGGGTCAGAAATGAGTATATTGAAGAATTTTGTCACGACCCAAACCCCGGTCGTGATGGCGCCCAATACATTGTTAGGCAAGCCCGACCATTCAACAATAATCCCCAACTTAGGGTGGTTCAAGAATTCAAACACAGATATTAAATTACTAAACCATTTTATCGAAAAGCTATAAATACGGAGTAATGTACTGAAATCCAACAAAATACGGGAACATAAACCCAAAACAGGATCCGGTGTCATGGTCACGAGCCTCTAATACTGAGTGTCATCCTATAACAAGTCTGTCTAAGAAAAACTAAGTAATGAAAGATAGAGATAGGAGGGAAGGATCAAGGCTGCGAACGCCATGCAGCTACCTCGATGCTCCCGGTGAAATGCTGCTCAGCTAGACAGGTTCTCCCTCAGCCTGTGATGCACCTAGATCTGCACACAAGGTGCAGGTAGTAAAGTGAGTACTCCAACTCAGTGAGTAATAAGCATAAATAACAGCTGAAGATAAGAAATCACTGAAAAACACAAGGCAACTATAACAGGCAGTACTAAACCCTTAACAGTAAAACCGACAAGTCCATGAAGTAACAGTACAGAAAGAACCATGACAGGTAACAGGTAAGAAATAATGCAAGAATGCAATGCAATGCAAATACCGGTACACTCAGGTACCCAATGCAATGTGCAGTCCGAGCAAACCATATGTTTTACGTCGACAGCGCTCACCGGGGGTGTGTACAGACTCCGGAGGGGCTCCTGCAGCCCAAGCGCAATAAACAAGCCATCTCGTGGCACCAACCAGGCCCTCGGCCTCAATATCTTATAACACTCCTGCGGCGTGCAGCTCGAGCCATCCATAAATCCAGAAATCACTATAAGCCCCTCGGGCACTTTTAAATCAGTAGTTCATAGCCCAAATATCATTTAAATATCATTTGAGTTTTCAAGTTTAGAAAAAGGGGCTGAGTTTGGTAAATAGTACTTAAAACCTTGGAACGAGGTTAAACAATATGCAAAGTATGCAACAATCAGTGAAATCAATCCCTGAAGGATTCAAATAACCGGCACGAAGCCCAAATTCAACAGTCAAACCAGGTAACGATGATTTCCAACAAGTTCTAGTAGAAAACACAGTAAAACATCACCGGGACGGACCAAGTCACAATCCCCAATAATGAAACAACCCCGCACTCATCATAGAGCGCGTGCCTCACCTCAATATAGTGGTACGATGTGAAATTCCGGGGTTTCAAACCCTCAGTTCATCATTTACACCAATTACTCACCTCAAGCCGGCCCAAAATCTAGCTTGCTATGCCTTTTCCTCTCGAATTGACCTCATCGCGCGTCAAATCTAATCAAAACCACAAGGAATACATTACAATAGGCTAAGGGAATATAACCCAATCGAAAAGACTCGAAAAACATCGAAAATCACGAAGTTGGCAAAACCTGAGCCACGGGCCCACTTCTAAAAAAATATAAAATTCACATCACCGGATTCCTTGTCTCACCACGAGTCCATACATATCAAATTTATCAAAATCGAAGTCCATTTGACCCCTCAAATCCCTATTTTAAACTCTCTTAAGTTCAAGCCCTAAACCACCATTTTTGACTTTTGATTCCTTAATTATTCAGTCTAAATCCATGTTTATACACCATAAAATCGAATTCTAAGTCCAAGAGTCCATACCTGATTAAAGCCCTCGAAACCCTCTTTAAAATTTCCTCAAAGTCCTCAAGGTTCGGAGTTCAAAATGTTACTTTTTCAAAAATTCACGAAGGAGATAATCTCACTTAACTGCCAGTCATTCCGCTTCTACGGATGAAATACCGCTTATGCGGTCAATGTCCGCTTCTGCGTACTTTTCACTTAAGTCCACTTTTCACTTCTACAGTCCCCAATCGCATCTGCAGGACCGCTTATGCGATCCAATATCCTGCTTCTGCGGAACCTGACCAGGGCTCATATTTCCGCTCCTGCGAGACCTAGCTCGCTTCTGCGAGACCGCCTATGCGGTACACCTTCCGCTTCTACGGAACCTGGCAAAGGCCAAGACTTCCTCTTCTGCGCTCCTCAAACCACTTCAGCGAGACCACACCTGCGGTCCCATAACCGCAGGTGCGAAACCAACAGATACCAGCAACTTGAACCTGCAATTAAACTCCAAAAACCTTCCGTTTAACCATCCGAATTCACCCTGAGGCCCCCGGGACCTCAACCAAAAGCTCAGACATGATCCAATACCCCATTAAAACTCGTTCTAATCTTAAAAACACATCCAACAACACAAAATTCCTCATTTCCCATCAATTTCAAGCGTAAGTTCTTCAAATTCTTCCGAAACTCACATTCAATCAAAAACCCAACCAAATCACCTCCGAATCACCTGAAATTTTGCACATATATCAAAATCACCTAACGAAGCTACTGCAACTCTCGGAATTCCATTTTGAGGCCCAGATCTAAATCTCACCTACCAACCGGAATTCGCCAAAATACTAACTTTGCCAATTCAAGCCTAATTCTACACCGGACCTCCAAAATCAATTCCGATCGCACTCCTAAGTCACAAATCATCCCCCGAAGCTAATCGAATCACCAGAAATCACATTCGAGCCCTCTAACTCAATAGTCAACATCCGGTTGACTTTTCCAATATAAGCCTTCCTTAAGGAGACTAAGTGTCTTATTTCTACCAAAACCAACCCAATTCAACTCTAACTCATCAAATGCCGATAATGAAACATGAAGAAGCAATAAACGGGGAAAACAGGGCAGTAACACATGAGATGACGGGCCGGGTTATCACATCCTCCCCAACTTAAACAAACGCTCGTCCTCGAGCGGGTTAAGAAACATACCTGAAGCCTCAAATAGGTGAGGATATCTGCTCTGCATCTCCTGCTCGATCTCCCAGGTAGCCTCATCCACGGGCCGACCTCTCCACCGCACCTTCACTGAAGTTATATCCTTTGATCTCAACTTTCGAACCTGACGACCCAAAATAGACACCGGCTCCACATCGTAGGTCAATTCATCATCCAACTGAACCGTGCTGAAGTCTAACACATGAGACGGGTCCCCAACATACTTCCGGAGCATAGAAACATGGAATACCGGATGAACCCCCGACAAGCTGGGTGTAAAAGCAAGCATATAGGCCACCTCCCTAATCCTCCTAAGTATCTCAAAAGGCCCAATGAACTGCGGACTAAGCTTCCCTTTCTTCCCAAACCTCATAACGCCTTTCATGGTCGAAACCTTCAACAAGACCTTCTCGCCCACCATATAAGATACATCTCAAACCTTTCGGTCTGCATAACTCTTCTGACGCGACTGAGCTGTACGAAGTCTCTCCTGGATCACTTTCACCTTCTCTAAGGCATCCTGGACCAACTCTGCCCCCAATAGTCTAGCCTCGCCGGGTTCAAACCAACCAACCGGAGATCTACACTATCTCCCACATAAGGTCTCATACGGCGCCATCTGGATACTGGATTGATAGCTGTTGTTGTAAGCAAACTCTGAAAGTGTCAAGAACTCAACCCAAGAACCTCCAAAATCGATAACACAGGCACGCAACATGTCCTCCAATATCTGAATGGTACGCTCGGACTGCATGTCCGTCTGAGGATGAAATGTTGTGCTCAGCTCCACCTGTGTACCCAACTCCCACTGGAAATTCCTCCAAAACTGGGAGGTAAACTGAGTACCTCTATCTGAGATAATAGAAATTGGGACCCCATGCAACCGAACAATCTCCTGGATGAAAATCCCTGCCAGCCACTCCGAAGAATAGGTAGTACACACTGGAATGAAGTGTGCGGACTTGGTCAGCCGATCGACAATCACCCAAATCGAATCAAACTTCCTTGAGGTACGAGGGAGACCACTCACAAAATCCATAGTAACCCTCTCCCACTTCCACTCTGGAATATCCATCCGCTGAAGTACACCACCGGGCCTTTGATGCTCATATTTGACCTGCTGACAGTTGATACACCGAGCTACATAACTCACAATATCTTTCTTCATTCTCATCCACCAGTAGTGCTGCCTCAAATCCTGATACATCTTCGCGGCACCTGGATGAATGGAATACTGCGAGTTATGGTCCTCCTCTAATATCAACTCCCGAAGCCCATCCATATTGGGCACGCAAATCCGTCCCTGCATCCTCAACATGCCACCATCATCAATAGTCACATATCTGGCATCATCATGCTGGACCCTATCCTTAAGGACAAGCAAATATAAATCATTATACTGGCGCTCTCTAATGCAGTCATACAAGGAAGACCGAGAAACCACACAAGCCAACACCCGACTAGGCTCCGAAATATCTAATCTCACCATCCGATTGGCCAAAGCCTGGACATCAACTGCATAGGGCCTCTCCCCAACTGAAATGTATGCCAAACTACCCATACTCACCTTCCGGCTCAAAGCATCGGCCACTACATTGGCCTTCCCCGGATGATATAGAATGGTAATATCATAGGGCTTGAGTAACTCAATCCACCTCCGCTGCCTCAAATTAAGGTCCTTCTGCTTGAACAAATGTTAAAGACTGCGGTGATCCGTGAACACCTCACAAGATACTCCATATAAGTAGTGCCTCCAAATCTTCAAAGCATGAACTATAGCAGCCAACTCTAAGTCATGCACAGGGTAGTTTTTCTCATGGGGCTTCAACTAACGAGAAGCATATGCAATAACTCTACCCTCCTGCATCAACACACATCCGATCCCAACTCCCGAGGCATCGCAATACACTGTGTAAGAACCTGAAACTGATGGCAGAACCAACACTGGAGTTGTGGTCATAGCTGTCTTGAGCTTCTAAAAGCTCTCCTCGCACTCATTCGACCATACAAATGGTGCACCCTTCTGCATCAACTTGGTCAGGGGCGAAGCAATAGATGAAAAACCCTGGACGAACCGGCGATAATAACCCGCCAAACCAAGGAAACTCCGAATCTCTATGGCTGAGGATGGTCTAGACTAACTCTGCACCGCCTCTATCTTATTTGGATCAACCTGAATACCATCACTGGACACCACGTGCCCCAGGAAGGCCACAGAACCAAGCCATAACTCACACTTGGAGAACTTTGCATAAAACTTCTCCTCCCTCAATCTCTGTAATACCATTCTCAAATGTTGTGCGTGCTCTTCCTGGCTACGCGAGTACACCAGTATGTCATCAATAAAAACAATCACAAATGAATCCAAATACGGCCGAAACACACTGTTCATCAAGTGCATGAATGTTGCTGGGGCATTAGTCAACCCAAAGGACATAACCAGAAACTCATAGTGTCCATATCTCGTCCTGAAAGCAGTCTTCATAATATCTGAATCCCTAATCTTCAGCTGGTGATAGCTTGAACGGAGGTCAATCTTGGAGAATACCCTTTCCCCCTAAAGCTGGTCAAACAAATCATCAATACGGGGTAGATGATACTTGTTCTTCACTGTCACCTTGTTCAATTGCATGTAGTCAATGCACATTCTCATTGTGCCATCCTTCTTCTTCATAAATAAGACCGGCACACCCCACGGTGACACACTCGGACGAATGAACCCCTTATCTAGGAGTTCCTGAAGCTGATCATTTAGTTCTTTCAACTCTGCTGATGCCATGCGATACGGTGGAATGGAAATGGGCCGAGTGCCCAGCACCAGATCAATACCAAAATCAATGTCCCTGTCCGGTGGCATGTCCGGCAGGTCTGCTGGAAACACCTCAGGAAAGTCCCTCGCCAAATACGATAGACAGACTTTCCCAACCATCCGCTGGGCCTTTAGGAAAGAAATCACCCTGCTAGGAACATATTCAGTCATACCACGCCACCCAATCCTCGGAACACTCGGAATAGCCAACGTGACTGTCTTAGCATGACAGTCCAAAATAGCATGGCACAGAGATAACCAGTCCATTCCCAGAATAACATCAAAATATACAATGCTCAACAGCAACAAATCAACTCGGGTCTCCAGACCCCCAATATTCAACAGACAAGACCGATATACATGGTCTACAATAATAGTATCACCCACCGTGGTAGATACGTGCACAGGTAAAGCAAGACACCCACGGGTTGTACCCAGATGATGGGCAAAATATGAGGACACATAAGAATAGGTAGAACCGAGATCAAATAAGATAGAGGCACCCATGTGGAAGACTAAGATAATACCTGTGATAACAGCATCTGATGCAATGGCGTTCATCCTGTCTGGGAGAGCATAGAATCAAGTCTGGACATCGCCAGACCGGTCCCCACCCCTGGGGCGGCCCTTGGCTGCCTGCACCCCACCCCTACCTGACTAGGAGGGTGCTGAAGTAGATGGAGTAGAAGACGAGGGCTGATCCCTCTACTGAAATCGACCACCACGACGTCGAGGACAATCCCTCTTCATATGGACAAACTCACCGCACTCGTAGCAACTGCCTAGTGCTGGAGAAGGGGACTGAAGGGAACCCTTCACTGCAGAAGAACCCTGGGCTGAAGAGGCATGAGAAAAGCTCTATACTGGGAGGGCACTAAGTGAAGGCTGGCCCTGCTGGAATCCCTGATGACCACGGCCTGAAGAAGCCCCACTATACTCTGGGCGAGCTTACTGAGGAGGCCTGAAGGAACGACCTCTACCACACTGGAACTAGCCCCTAGACGGAGCACCACTAAAACTGCCTGAACCCCGAGGCCTCTTGGCCTCCCTCTCCTCACGCTCCCTACGGCGAACCGTCTCAATATCACGAGCAATGTCAACTACCTCCTCGAACGAGGTACCCAAAACCCTCTCTCTGGTCATCAAAATGTGGAGTGAGTAGTTAAGGCCATCCACGAACCTCCTAATCCTCTCCCGATCTATCGGGATCATCTAAGTAGCATGACGAGCTAGCTGCAAAAATCTCATCTCGTACTAGGTCACAGACATGTCCCCCTGAGTCAACCACTCAAACTGATGACGCATCTCCTCCCTGCGAGACTGCGGTACATACTTCTCCAGAAAGAGAGTGGAGAACTGCTGTCATGTAAGGGGCGATGCACCAATAGGCCTACACCTCTCGAAGTCCTCCCTCCATGTAAATGCAGCCCCTGAGAACAAGAAAGTAGTAAAAGACACTCCACTCGACTCTAGAATCCCTACGGTATGAAGCATACGCTGACACTTGTCAAGAAAACCCTGGGCATCCTTGCCCTCAGCACCACTGAACACCGGAGGCTGGAGCCTACCGAACCTCTCAAGGAGACGATGCTCGTCGTCTGGCATAGCTGGAACCACATAGTCTGGAGCTGGTGCAAATGGTGCAACTGGGGCAACTGGTGCTACTAGAGCTACCGGCTGAACTGGGGCTACTCTCGGTGTCTGCAATCCCTGAACGACTTGCTCAGGTGTGCAAGTAGCGAGGGTCTGATGACCTCCCCCGGTCTATAAGGTAGCTGATGCAGTAGTGGCTGAGACTACCTGATTCAGGCTAGTGCATACGAATAGTATCTGAGCCAAGGCCTCTTGGAGGCAAGGAATCACAATGGGCACTGCGAATGCCTGCACAAGTGCTACTGGAGCATCTACAGCTGGAGGCTGGTCCTGAACCGGGGCAGATAGTGGATCTACAGGTGCTGCCCTCGCTGGTCTGCCTCGACCATGACCACGACCTCTAGTGGGTGGTACTGGTGGTCATCCACCACGTCCGGTAGCATGGGTTCTCGCCATCTGCGAGAGAATAGAATACAGAAGTTTAGTTCTCGGATCAGCAAAGTCGCACGATAAGAATTTCAAGAATATGAAGTTTTCCTAAAGGTTTTACAGCCTCTCGAGGATAAATACAGATATTTTCGTACCGATCCGTGAGACTCTACTAAACCGGCTCATGATTCGCGAGACCAAGTAACCTAGGCTCTGATACAAACTTGTCACGATCCAAACTCCGATCGTGATGGCGCCCAACACATTGTTAGGCAAGCCCGACCATTCAACAATAATCCCCAACTTAGGGTGGTTCAAGAATTCAAACACAGATATTAAGTTACTAAACCATTTTATCGAAAAACTATAAATACGGAGTAATGTACTAAAATCCAACAAAATACGAGAACATAAACCCAAAATAGAATCCGGTGTTACGATCACGAGCCTCTAATACTGAGTGTCATCCTATAACAAGTCTGTCTAAGAAAAACTGAGTAATGAAAGATAGGGATAGGAGGGAAGGATCAAAGCTGCGAATGACATGCAGCTACCTCGATGCTCCCGATAAAATGCTGCTTAGCTAGACAGGTCCTCCCTCAGCCTGTGATACACCTAGATCTGCACACAAGGTGCAGGTAGTAAAGTGAGTACTCCGACTCAGTGAGTAATAAGCATAAATAACAACTGAAGATAAGAAATCACTGAAAAACACAAGGCAACTATAACAGGCAGTACCAAACCCTTAACAGTAAAACCGACAAGTCCATGAAGTAACAGTACAGAAAGAACCATGATAGGTAACAGGTAAGAAATAATGCAAGAATGCAATGCAATGCAAATACCGGTACACTTAGGTACCCACTGCGGTGTGGAGTCCGAGCCAACCATATGTTTTACATTGACGGCACTCACTGGGGGTGTGTACAGACTCCGGAGGGGCTCCTACAGCCCAAGCGCAATAAACAAGCCATCTCGTGGCACCAACTAGGACCTCGGCCTCAATATCATATATCACTGTTACGGCGTGCAGCCCGAGCCATCCATAAATCCAGAAATCACTATAAGCCCCTTGGGCACTTTTAAATCGGTAATTCACAGCCCAAATATCATTTAAATATCATTTGAGTTTTCAAGTTTAGAAAAAGGGGCTGAGTTTGCAAAATAGTACTTAAAACCTTGGAACAAGGTTAAACAATATGCAAATTATGCAACAATCAGTGAAATCAATCCCTGAAGGATTCAAATAACCGGCACGAAGCCCAAATTCAACAGTCAAACCAGGTAACGATGATTTCCAACAAGTTTTAGTAGAAAACACAGTAAAACATCACCGGGACGGACCAAGTCACAATCCCCAATAATGAAACAACCCCGCACTCATCATAGAGCGCGTGTCTCACCTCAATATAATGGTACGATGTGAAATTCCGGGGTTTCAAACCCTCAGTTCATCATTTACACCAATTACTCACCTCAAGCCGGCCCAAAATCTAGCTTGCTATGCCTTTTCCTCTCGAATTGACCTCATCGCGTGTCAAATCTAATCAAAACCACAAGGAATACATTACAATAGGCTAAGGGAATATAACCCAATCGAAAAGACTCGAAAAACATCGAAGATCACGAAGTTGGCAAAACCCGAGCCCCGGGCCCACTTATCAAAAAATTATAAAATTTGCATCGCCGGATTCCTCATCTCGCTACGAGTCCATACATATCAAATTTATCAAAATCAGAGTTCATTTGACCCCTCAAATCCCTATTTTAAACTATTTTAAGTTCAAGCCCTAAATCACCATTTTTGACCTTTGATTCCTTAATTATTCAGTCTAAATCCATGTTTATACACCACAAAATCTAATTCTAAGTCCAAGAGTCCATACATGATTAAAGCCCTCGAAACCCTCTTCAAAATCGCCTCAAAGTCTTCAAGGTTCGGAGTCCAAAATGTTACTCTTTCAAAAATTCGCGAAGGAGATAATCTCACTTAACTATCAGTCATTCTGCTTCTGCAGATGAAATACCACTTATGTGACTTCCGCTTATGCGGTCAACGTACGCTTCTGCGGACTTTTCACTTAAGGCCACTTTTCACTTCTACGGTCCTCAATCGCATATGCGGGACCGCTTATGCGATCCAATATCCCGCTTCTGCGGAACCTGACCAGGGCTCCTATTTCCGCTCCTGCGAGGCCCAGCTCGCTTCTGCGAGACTGCCTATGCGATCCTCCTTCCGCTTTTGCAGAACCTGGAAAAGGCCAAGACTTCCGCTTCTTCACTCCTCAAACCGCTTCAGCGAGACCACTTGTCACGACCCCAATCCCAGTCGTGATGGCGCCCAACACAACTGCTAGGCAAGCCCGACCATTTACACTCTCAACCCGAGCATGAAGCTCAAAATCAATTATTAGAACATCATTTAAAAATCAAAATGAGTAGCCTCCCAAAGATCTGAGGGTCATGAGTCTAGAGCATCTAACAATACGAAGTAATAAAACTCCAATAATACAAATGATCAAAACTGCGGAAAATAATAAAGAGATAGGGAAGGAGTCGGGTCCTGCGGACATCAGGCAGCTACCTCGACAACTCCAATAAAACTCTAAAATAGCAACGAGCTCAGCTAAGCTCCCAAATTACATGCATCTGCACACATGGTGCATGGAGTAAAATGAGTACTTCCAACTCAGCGGTAATAAAAGTAAATAATGCTGAGAAGAAAGAAATCACGCAAGAGCA
>MU719474.1:80978-94016 GCA_026770625.1 Nicotiana glauca
TATAGGTTGCAAGATATGAGCTGCCGAATTGGACTTCTCGCACCTGAAATTTTCTGGGCACAGCAGAAGCCAAAAAAATTTCTGCAATTTTTTTCAAAGATGAAATAGTCCGTTAACCACCCAAAACTCACCCGAGGCCAGTGGGACCTTAACCAATCATGAAAACATATCCCATAACATCGTTCAAACTTGTTTCAACCTTCGTAACGCTCAAAACAACATCACAAAACCAAATTCGCGTCGGATTCAAGTCTATGAACTTTGAAACTTCTAATTTCCACATCCGATGCCGAAACATGTCAAAACTAGTCCGAATGACCTCAAATTTTGCAGACAAGTCCAAAATGACATAACGAAGCTACAGCAACTCTCGGAATTCCATTCCGATCCTCGGATCAAAATCTCACCTATCAACCGGAATTCGCCAAAATACTAACTTTNATGCTTGATGAAATCCCCCTTGAAATTCTCTCGAAAATCATCCAAGCTAAATGAAAGAAATGAAACAAATGAACTAAAACTCGAGTTTAAAACAATATGCCCAGGCTTCATCGAGTTGTGCCTTGTACTGTGCAGGTTGTACATCCTCTTAACATATTTCTCTGTTGTACACCTTCTGCTAAAACGTCCATAACTTCTTGTAAAAATATCCAAATGACAAACGGTTTGAATATTTAGACAGTAGACTCGAAGATCTTTCATTTGATATATTGTACATCATATAACTCTTTATACATTCCGAGATATGAGCTTCTAAAATGCATCAGAAAATTCTGTCAAAATTGCTCCACCAGCTATTTTTGATCCATTATAACTTCCTGACAGAATATCCAAATCATGAATGGTTTAATTTTATGAAAACTAGAATTCAAGGGCTACAACTCTCNACTCACGGGTTATCCATAACCAAATCCGGACATACGCCCAATTCCAAAGTTATCATACGAACCTGCTGGAACTTTCAGATCCCTATTCCGAGGTCGTTTACTCAAAATTCCAATTTTAGCCATTTTATTCAACTTAAGGCTGCCGCAATGAAAATTTTCTTTCCAATTTGACTCTGAATTTCCCGAAGTTCAGCTCTGACCATACGCACAAGTCAATATACCTGAAATGAAGTTGTTCATGACTTCCAACTACTGAACGACGTGCTAGAGCTCAAAATGACCGATCGGGTCATTACACCGCACATGCGGTCCCATAACCGCAAGTGCGAAACCAACAGATATCAGCAACTTGAACCTGCAATTAAACTCCAAAAACCTTCCGTTTAACCACCTGAATTCACCCCGAGGCCCTCAGGACCTCAACCAAAAGCTCAGACATGATCCAATACCCCATTCAAACTCGTTCTAATCTTAAAAACACATCCAACAACACAAAAATCTTCATTTCCCATCAATTTCAAGCCTAAGTTCTTCAAATTCTTCCATAACTCACATTCAATAAAAAACCCAACCAAATCACCTTCGAATCACCTGAAATTTTGCGCACATATCCAAAATCACCTAACAAAGCTACTGCAACTCTCAGAATTCCATTTCGAGCCCCGGATCTAAATCTCACCTACCAACCGGAATTCGCCAAAATACTAACTTCGCCAATTCAAGCCTAATTCTACACCGGACCTCCAAAATCAATTCCAATCGCACTCCTAAGTCACAAATCATCCCCCGAAGCTAACCGAATCACCGAAAATCACATCCGAACCCTCTAACTCAATATGCAACATCCAGTTGACTTCTCCAATATAAGCCTTCCTTAAGGAGACTAAGTGTCTCGTTTTCTACAAAAAACCAACTCAATTCAACTCTAACTCATCAAATGCCGATAATGAAACATGAAGAAGCAATAAACGAGGAAAACGGAGCGGTAACACATGAGACAACGGGCCGGGTCATCACAAATTTACTTTTATCTTCACATTCCATAATGCGAAGCAAGGAGAAAATTAGTAAGTCCAACGATCGAATAAAGTACTAAGGTATGACCGGCTCTGTATTGCATTTTTTATGACAAATATTTAGGTATACCTGATCCCATAATATCTCTTCATAGTGCCACAAAAGATCTTTGGTTGATTCTAAATTATGAATCATTGTATGCAAGAACTAATTGCTTTGATCTAGTACGATCTTTTCAGATGCAAATCTTGCAGGAAACAAAGTGGACTGAAATAGAAAAAATCGCATGGAGATTTCTTAATTCTCATGAAAAAGACAAACTAGAGCACAAGGCAAAACATGTGTCATTAGATTACTTGTGACAAAAAGTATTTTGGAAATCTGCCCGGAGGACATTGACCATCATCTTGTAGATATTTTCTCCCATTTACGAAAGAAGTTGGTATGGTAATGATAGCCTCATGTATCATTTTTGGTAAAAATAATTCATTATCATCTTATCTCTTTTGTGTGATTTAAAGTCTATGATAGCATGTTTGCTGTTCGATTCTATTAGAATTATTTTCAATAGATTCAAAATTGTATCGTCCCGCTCTTCGTTATTAGAAGTCAAATAATTCTCCTCAAATATTTGAAATTATTTTTGGATGTCCTAAAATGACGTATAATTTCTCATGCTTCATATGGTTTTGTTTACTCAAAAGTTTTACCAATTGAATCAAACCTTCGGTGTTGATTGCTTAGTATTTATTTGTCGTTATTCTTTCTTTAAACTGGATGAGTTAATAGATTATATATTTATCTAATTGAGAAATTCTTGAAATATAGATTAATTGAGCATATGTTTTATTATTGGTTCTAGTAATTTATATCCTACTCCACCCTTTTGATGATTACAAAAGGGGGATAAATAATGTGTACAAAAGCTCGAAAACTCATGTAGAGTGTATGGAGACAGAGGGAGCACAACTGAGGAATGCATACAGTGAGGGGGAGTTCAAACTTGATGTACTACATGCATTTCGAGAAGATGATTTCAGGGAAGTAACCAGTTTATCTAGCTTATCCCATTATGCCTTTAATTAAGTCTTTGATTAAATTTTCTTATTTTGTACTCAATGGTTTGCCATCATCAAAAAGGGGAGATTATTAGCTTCAAGGTTTCACGTATTAATTTTAATGATTAAAAACTAACATAATTATTAATCAAAGAAACACGTGTGGTAATCTTATTTCTGCACAAGTTTATTCATAAAAGAAGATGCTGGTAAAGATTCAGACAAATAAGGGAAAGAGAATATCATGTGAAGAATTTATCAAGAAAGATTATTTTCAGAGAGTTAATCTCCAAGAATCACAGAAGGAATAATATTTGAAAGTCATATTTTAAATATTGGATGACTTACTACAATATTGGAAGAAGAAACTACGGAAATTATGGAAGGAAAGTTTTTCAATATCTTGAAAGGAAAGTTACTAAAATTATGGAGAAGATCTATTATTTTATAGAAGAAAGATATTACAAGGCCAAGGAAGAATATATTTTTTATGGAAAGAAAATATATTATGGTGTAGTAAAATCTATATTATGGAAAGAGATTATTTTCCAAGATCAAGAAAGGAATATCTCCCATATAAAAAGGAAGAACTTTTACAATGACTTATGGGAAGAAAATGAGGAATATTTTGTGGAAGAATCTTTAAGCAAAGGAACGTAATTATGCACTGGAGACTTTGGAAGGCATAATGTCCAAAGTTATAAAAAGAATTAAGGAAGGAGTTGAAATCAAGATTCTTACACTATTCAATCAAGGTGTCGGACAAGGAAAGAAAATCCTTCAATGCATAATTGGAAGGATACTCACCAATTTACCTTATCCAAAGGAAAGCAACAATATCTCTGTCTAATATATGGTATGAGAAGATTGACCAAACAAGAAATCATTGGAGTAGCAGATTATGGAAACAAATAAAGGAGCAACAATCAAATTCCCTTGGATTAATCAATTCTCAAAACAAGTTGTAAAGGGTATAAATATACGAGCTCTATAAAGGAAGAATGTACGCAGCGTTCTATATAATTGTCTATTCAACTACAAGTTCTTTATTCTACTCATAACAAGCATTGTAATTCATTTTTGTAGATTTACTGTGTACCCAAAAGAGAGAAGAGAGACAAAAAATATTGGAGAGGCAGTGTGTCCTAGAGGTTGTGTCATTGTTCGTTTCTTTGGTGAGCGAGTAAAAACCAAAGGGTCATTGTTTGTGAGCAAGTGAAAACCAACCCTGTCAGCGTTGGTGGTGATCGCTGAAAATCACAAAGGCTGTACTCAATTCAGTTTACAAAGAGCTCTAAAAGATAACACTCTTGCAACCCAAGAGGTCTGGATTAGGATACCACATTGGTCCCAAACCAGTATAAAATTTATGGTGTCATTTACTTTAGCGCTCTCGTATTATATTCTGTTTGTTTACTATTTATTATGATTAATACTTGTTTAAATCGAAAGAACTACCAGTTCTGTGCAGTCTGTTTCCGCATAAGTCGACTAGGTCTGAAGTGTAATCGACTAGAAATTTAGAAAAGCTATAATTCACCCCCCCCCCCCTTGTACTTTCAGCTTCATGGAAACTCCCGCGCACAATTTGGTGGAGATACCAACTGTTAGTAATCGTAGTTCAATAGTTTCTTTGAACAATGAAATGGCAATCCTCCGAGAGATGCTCATCCTTTTTAGGGACAATCTCATCCATCTTCCAATACTAAACTTTGATTTATGTCTTCAAGATATGGACACTGTTATTGTTGATGCTGGACTTCTTATTTACTCATTATATGATATCGACACAACACTGGAGGATGTGGGCCAAGTACTTGGTCTTGATCTTTTGGGCGACATTCTGCCTATCAGAGCAATGACCTATCTTATCATTCGGAAGGCATTTGAATATAACTTGCCAAGGATACATGGACTAGGCTATGTCGATTTCCTTTTAAACAATCTGAAGGAATTCCAGGGTCTTTATGGAAATTCTCTTACTTCCATCAGGACTCAACTTCAAATAATTGAAAAAGAACTTGAGAGCTTGTAACCTTTCCCTAAAGGTTGTTGCAGAAGAGCAACACAACAAGCTCGAGACACTCCAAGATTATACTACAGAACTGATTAGCAAAGCATATAAGGTGGAATATGTAGTTGATGCTTATATAAGCAAAGAAGTTCCTCAGTGGTGTCTCGAGTGTTGGCTCCTGGATATCATAGAGGAGATTACTCGTATCAAAGTAGAGGTAGCAGAGATTCAGGAAAAGAAAATAGTTGAGGATATAATGAACACTAGCACAGCTCGTATGTCATCAAATTTGGCAAGGACTCCAAGGATGAATGAAGAAATTGTGGGGTTTGAAGATGTAATAGAAAAGTTAAGAGACCAACTAATAAAAGGGGCCAAAGGGCGAGATGTTATCTCAATCGTCGGCATGCCAGGTCTAGGCAAGACGACTTTGGCCTACAGACTCTACTCTGACAGGTTTGTTGTTCCTCACTTTGACATTTGTGCGCAATGTTGAGTATCTCAGGTATATTCATGTAAGCACTTGTTATTGGAGATTTTACGTGATGCTACTAATGAGCACTCTAAACATAGAGAAAAATATGATTATGAGTTAGCTGATGAGCTTCATAAAACATTGTATTCCAAAAGATATCTTATCCTTATTGATGACGTGCGGGAAGCAAGTGCGTGGGATGATCTAATAGGTTGTTTTCAAGATGCCAATAATGGAAGTAGAATTATTCTAACAACACGAAACCATGAACTTGCCAACTATACTAGATTTCAGAGTGATCCCCTTTCACTTCGTATGTTTGATGATTTTGAAAGTTGGAAGTTACTCGAAACAAAAGTGTTTGGGGAAGACAGCTGCCCTCCTCTCCTAATGAATATTGGGCAATAAATAACAAAAAAGTGTGGTCAGCTACCTCTTTCAATTGTTTTGGTTGCTGGCATTCTGGTAGAGACGGAGCAGAAAGCAGAATGTTGGGAAGAAATAGCCAATAATTTAAGTCCCCATATTCACAGTGACTCAAGGGCCATTATAGAACAAAGTTATCAGATTTTACCCTATCATTTGCGGTCTTGCTTTCTTTACTTTGGAGCGTTTCTAGATGATAGTGTGATTAATGTTTCAAAGTTAACATGGTTTTGGATCTCCGAAGAATTTGTAAAAAGTCATGAAGGCAAGAGTTTGGAGGATATAGCCGAAGGTTATTTGGAGAATCTTATTGGAAGAAATCTAGTGATGGGAACTAAGAGGAGTTCTGGAGGTAACATCAAAGCATGCCACATTCATGACCTATTGCATGATTTCTGCAAGGAGAGAGCAAAAGAAGAGAAATCTTCTCTTGTGGATAAAACGGTAATACACTAATTAATGATACTCTTGTGGTTCAGTTAATTATGTATTTAAGTTGAATTTTACAATTAATCTTTTGATTTTACTAATTTCTATATTCACAGGAAGCAAAATGCCAATCCTTCTTCCTGCATGTACTCTCACATGCACCTCGCTCATTGCATATCCATTTATGGCGAAGAGTATTTTATTGGACAATGGAGCTCGTCATGTTCGCTTCTTGACTCTGTACTTATGCTTGATGATTGCCTTACATTTAACCAAGTCTCCCGCATTTTGCACAGTTTCAAGTTTCTAAAAGTTTTGAATTTGGAGTTCACTAAGATTATTCTTTCCCAACTGATCTAGTTTACTTGAGGTATTTTGCTGCATACATTAGCAAGATTCCGTCATCCATATGCAATCTTTGGAATCTTGAAACTATGAGTTTAAAATATGAAGGACGCTTGTCACTACCCATTACAGTTTGGAAGATGGTTAAATTGAGACATCTTCATAATATACAAGGCAGCTTGGATATGAAAAATGCAGAAGGATTACTTGAGAACTCCGCGAAACTTTATGATCTGGAAACTCTTTCCACTGTATATTTCTCTTGTATCGAGGATGCGGATTTGGATTTGAGAAGAACACCTAATCTTAGGAAGCTGAGATGCATATTCAAAGTTGTTGGCAACAGCTTTCAATACCATTTACTGAATTTTCCAACATGGCTTGAAACACTGAAGATTCACTCAGGCACAGTTTTCCCTAGACCCATTCCCTTTTACATCTCTGCAACAAATCTCAAAAGCATGACATTATCCGTGTTTTACCTGAATACTCGGAAATTATCAGAAATTGCTCTGCTTCAGAACCTTCAGGTGCTCAAACTGAAGCTCATTAGGTTTGACAATGAGGAATGGAAAGTGAGCAATGGCTAGTCTTGAAACTACAAGATTTATATTTTCTCTTAAAAGAATGGACTGTCGCCGAGGATGCCTTTCCTCACCTTGAACGATTGGTTTTGCGTGAATGCAAAAAACTTAAGGAGATCCCTTCTTGTTTTGGAGAAATCTCTTCTCTGAAGTCCATTGAGGTACAGAAATACAACGACTGTGTTGACAAGTCAGCCAGCATTATCCAAGAAATGCAAGTTGAAGATTATCAAAATAGGAAGTTCAAGTTGTTCCTCAAGTAATCCTAATTCAGGTACACTACAGAGGAAATACAACTACATTCTATCTTCATTTTAAAATTCTGCTAAATATATTTTCCTTACCATAAGTTGCCTTTACTAACTATTCCATTCGTTCCAGATTATGTGAACTTATTTCCTTTTTTTCAGTTCAAAAAAGAATGACCCCTTTCTAAATTTAAAAATAATTTAGCTTAAACTTCCAATTCTACTCTTAATGAGAGGCATTATAACCACACAAATACTCTGGACCCCTTTTTGACTTGTTTGGAACCACAAATTCAAAAAATCTCATTTTTTCTTAAACTTCGTACTCAGTCAAACAGGTTAACATAAATTGGAACGGAGGAAGTATTCCTTTTGTTTGACACCTTGTTTTTAAAGCTTTATTATTTAGTTTGTATCTTTTTATTAAAAAAAGTTCTTGAAATAAAAGTACGAAGACTTAAAAAGGATGGAAATCTTTAGCTATGAAAGTTAGATAAACTCATCAAGTAGTCCTTATCAATGTAAACAACAACAACAACAACAAAAAAAAATCCGGTATAATTCCATAGGTGGGATTGAGCAAGGTACTGTGTACGCACACCCTACCTCTACTTTGGAAATTATTTTTGATATGCCCTCGACTTAGAAAAAGATAAAAAGAAAGCAGTGGCAACAAGCGATAATAACCATAAGAAAATAAGAAAACGAATGAAAGAAACAACATATAGTAATAGAAATATAAGAATAAGAGAATACAGAACTAACACCAGTACTGCTGGTATGGAAAAGAAAAATGCTCAACTACTTACTAACTTTTTACCTTAATTCTCGACCTCTACACCCTCCTATTTAGAGTCATGTCCTCATTAAGCTGAAACAATGTCATATCCTGCCTAATCACCTCTCCCAAGTACTTCTTTGACCTACCTCTACCTCTCCTCAGACCCTCCAAGGCTAACCTCTCATAACACCTTGTCGGGGCATCTGTGCTTCTCCTATTCACATGTCCAAATAATCTAAACTTCGTTTCTCGCATCTTGTGCTTTACGAGGCCACTCTCATCCGGTCTCGAATATCTTCATTTATGATTGGCCAAATACATGCACAGACCCTTAAACTTGTCCTTATTTTCTATCTAGACACTTTATCTAAGTACATGACCTATTGGGTACTTTAAGTTAATTGAAATTGCACAAATTAGACACAAGATACATAAACATAAAATGCGTGTAGCTCACTATAGTGACATGGCGCATATGCCAATGAGAAGAAAACACATGGCCATTTAAATTACAAATAATTAATTAAGAAAAATTGAAGATAAGGGGGAAAAAAAGAAAGCAGAACTGTTTTAAAAATCCCTACCCCTATTTTGCTTCTTGCCCACATAGACTTTGAAGTCTTTCCACCGGAGCCTTCTCCGCTACCTTCATTAACGCCATTATCTGAACATTCATCCACCATTGAACCACTAAATCATCCAAAAAGGAGAACCTCTTCCATTTCTCTGTCATGATTCAGCTTCCCCCCTCTCTCTGAAATCGCTTTTTTCCATCTCACAAAACGCCAGACCATTTTTGTTTCATAAATTTTCGACCAGTATTTTAGTGCATCTCTTAAAAAATTGAAACTGGATCAAGAAATTTCTAAAATGTAAAAAAGGAACTGAAACAAAATTTTAAGTTTACAATAAATGTTAACAGAGGAGAAAGAGAACCCTGCGACGTCGACAATGGCGACGGTAGTTGGCCTAACAGCCATGCTGGTGGTGGTGGTAATAGTTATGGATCTATTCAGAGGAATGAGAATGGGTATTTTCGAAGTGGTGGTAGAAGTGAAAGTCACATGTGAATTGTGAGCTTGAAGTTTGTTACTATTCGTTTCAGGCGTATGTGATACTGAAGTAGTCTTTACCATTTTTTTTCTTCATTAAATCAAAGCTCATACCTTGAATTAATTAACTTGCAAGTCAGAATGGGAAATGTACATTATGAATAATAAAAGGTGAACATTATTGTAGTGGATATGGTGATGGGCTCGATGATTGTGAGCCTGAAAGCAGTGGCTATGGTGGGCACAGGTGAGGTTTGATGCGGCAAAGAGGAGAAAGAAAAATAATTTTAAAAAATTATTGCTTAAACCTTTTGGTAGCTTATGTAGCTATTGACGCCCCTAAAAGGTGTGTGAAACAAGTGCATCACAGGCCAACAATTTGTGTCTAATTGGTGTACTTTCAATTAAGTTAAAGTGCCCAATAAGTCATGCTTAGATAAAGTGTCTGGATGGAAAATAAAGACAAGTTTAAGGGCCTGTCCATGTATTACTAGTTGATTCCTAAATTCTGTGAAATTGTCTGTCAGTTTTATTTCCTGATAGCTACATTTCAAATTTTGATTACAGAACAAATAATTCAATCCGTAACATATGGTGTAAGTAATTATTGTGAGAATGCACGGGAGGAAAATTTATTTTAACAATTGTACAATGAACCCTATATATAATACATATTCTACTCTTATTACATATAGGACTAGAACATATTTTATTCCTACTACGTATGAGACTAAATATTTTACTCCTACTACATATGAAACTACGACATATTCTATTCCTACTAGCGGCGGATTTACCTTAGGCCAAGCGGTGTCACGTGACACCGCTTCGTCGAAAATCTTTACTAATTATTTATATATAATTTAAATAAAAAAACAGGAAAAACGGTAATATCAAATAAGTGACACCACTTGTCACAAAGAGGTATCTAGCTTATCTGGTCAAAACTTGAAGATTTCTTAGCAGCTTGTTTTTAATACTTTTGTACTACTTTACAAGCACAATACATTTTATAAATTGAAGCATGCTTGTACGTTGTATTATTTCTTTTTCTTGAATAATGTTTTTTTGAATGTGATATTATTACAATATTTTTTTTATTTGTTCACGTCAAAAATGGTGATACCGCTTAAAAATTTTCTGCGTACGCCACTGATTCCTACTATATAGGACTAGGACTATTTACACATAATTATCTAACAATTATATTTACCCATGGGACATGTTATGCGTGAAAAGACTTGCTATAGACTCTTAAAACAGACATCCGTGGATAAATAATAAGTTGGATAGCAGTCTTAATCAATTAGATATTTTCTTCATTGATTGATATTTATATTGCTCGAATTCTTTAAAAATATTGCTGCATGTTGATTCACACAGCATTTTAGAGAGCCCAAACAAAATAGATTAATATTGGTCTACTTTCAGTGGTCACGACACTTTTGAAACATGTACGGTAGAACATTGTGATGGTACAGGTACAGCTTCCTAAGCGTCTTTTCCATCACTTCCCTTCTCTTTTAACTAATAATCCCATTTCTTCTATAATTCATTTTGCCAAGTTTTGCTGGTACACTGCTGGGACTGTATTATACTCTATCCGTTCACTTTTGCTCGTCTATTTTGGACTTTTACGCTCCTTAAAAAATACTAATTATAGTATATATTTTACCATGTAATTACTCCTAATAATGATAGTATTTTAATAAATCTTGGAAAATAACTTTTGGAATGAGTAGTTAATGAAGATAAGGGTATAACAAGAAAAGAAAAAATTGTCTTTATTGATTTGCTAAAGTCTAAAATAGACAAATAAAAGTAAAAATATATTTTTAATATAATGAACAAGTAAAAGCGAACGGAGAATGCAACAAAAATCCCTATTAATCCATACCTTCAGTATGTCATCCCATATCCCTCCCTCACTCACTTATGCACATCTGACAAAGTAAACTGTGTTAATTCCCAAAAATCTTAGTCTATGCAGTTTGCCTCTTCAGAATTAATCTGTGTAAATTAATAAATGAGAACGATTGAGCGAGTTACTTAGAGATAAACCGAATCAGACAACTAACTGAACTAGTCAATCAGAAACCTGTAACATTACAATGACTTGTGTAGATTCCTTTTAAAATGCTATCATGAGTGTGTGTATATATATATTTACTAATGTATATATTGGGTGTGCGATCAAATTCCATATTGGTAGATGAAAAGATTGAAAATCCATATATAAGGTGTAGAGATCTCTTAAGAGAATTTTTCACAAAGCACCATCTTTTAGTCCTAATTAGCCATTTATAGATACCATTTGCTATATTACGTTCTATAGATACCTTTTATGTTTTTATACAATGTATTTCATGTATTTAAACGGTTGTATTCATTAATACAAGAAAAAAAATAGGCGTAAAAACGGGTAATCCAGCTAAGTGTTATCTGTATTTAATTGTATTCAAGCGAAATTTTAGCTGTATTTAACTGTATTCAAGCGAAATTTCAGTGAAATACAGTAACTTTTTTGCGCAAATTCTAGGAACTTAAACTTGTTAAAAACGGAAGGAAATCAAATCACATGATAGTATCCTAATTTAACTCAAAGAACTAAAATGAGTACACACTAATTTGTATTTTGCTCAAAGAAAGCAACTCAAAAACGTGAAAAGAAGGAAAAACCAGAGCAACACATCTGATCGAACTTCTCAATTCTCTTCTCCTTTTTTTCTATTGAATACAACAAAATACAATTGAATACAGCTGAATAAAACTCTTGAATGCAACAAAATACAACTAACTTCTGCTGAATAAAATAGTTGAATATAACTAACTATAACTGAATACAACTGAATACAGTTGTATAAAACACTTGAATACTACTGCTGAATAAAATAGTTAATTACAACTGATTAAAACTGAATACAAGAGAATAATCACAACTTTTTAATGCATCTATAATATATAAATGAATGCTGCTGAATACATGTGAATACAGTTTCACCTCTTTCATCTGTAAACATGGCTTTCGACAAAATCAAGGTTCAAAAATTCTCTTTGAGATGGACGGTTAGATCTCTTTCTCCTCTACTTTCTCTATCTCTATATTTCTTCCTTTTTTCTTGCTGAAATTTGTTGTTTTATAGATCTGTTTTTGTATGTCAAATAATAATAAAGATTGATTATGCTGTGAAAATACAGAGAGGACAAAGAATTGGAGTAACGTGGGTATGTGAGAGAAGAGAGTAGAGGTGATAATGGCGGAGAAATAGAGATTTAGGGTGGGAGAAGATTTATGAAACGTGGGTTTATGGGAGAAGAGGGTAAAGTGTATGGAAGAAGAGAGAGAGAAGCTGGTCAGAGGAAATATACGCTAATTAGGTGAGAGAAAATATAAAAAATGAGAGAGAAAAATATTTTGTAGCATATATGGTGCCTTAATTGTAGAATGGAACTATATTTAGATTTTTTTGCTATAAAGTGGGTTTATGGGAGAAGAGGGTAAAGTGTATGGAAGAAGAGAGAGAGAAGCTGGTCAGAGGAAATATACGCTAATTAGGTGAGAGAAAATATAAAAAATGAGAGAGAAAAATATTTTGTAGCATATATGGTGCCTTAATTATAGAATGGAACTATATTTAGATTTTTTTGCTATAAACTATAAAAGGTATTTATAGGATGTAATATTTTAAAATGGTATTTATTTAATATAAATAGGGTACTAA